>CM076583.1:40150499-40377251 GCA_034641835.2 Pinus albicaulis
GACTAATCCAAGTATGGGAACCAACTAGGATGAATCCTTACTTAAGACCAGTGAGCCACTCGCATTCTAGAACATGATACAAGAAGATAAATAGCATGAAATGAGATATTATATTAACACATAAGAAAAGATTACATACTGTGGGATACCAAAGACCAGAATCCTCATTACAGTTATAACTCCTCCTCACTGAAACCCTACGGGCTCTGAGCCTTCATACATAAAATTTACAAGATGTATACAAAAGCCTTTCACTGCACAGTTTTCTGATAGAAATTTGGAACCCTTACAATGTATTTCTTTCAGGTTTTTATAGAGGAGATAGAAAGCTCTCGATAGTGAGGTAGGTGATATACATTTAATAGTCTGGTTCGAAACAAAGTGGTGGAAAACATTCGCGCCCATACTGTGAATGACTGAATATAATTACTTGTACTTTGCAATCTACCTCTAGGAATAAATGAACTGGAAGAAAATCTCTTCAGGAACAGGGCATGAGGGTAGTTATTCATGAACATTCTGTACGTTCCTGGAGGGAGCTCGACTGAAATATCATCTTGAAAATATTGCTTTCTGAGCACTGTACCTTCCAACATTTGAATTTAAACCCAAGACCTTTAATGCAAGACACTGTATCTCTCGGCCTTTCACTGATATTTTTATGCTGTGAATTTAATGTCTTCAGCTGCCAGAACCTACCTCTTGTATCGCTCTGAGGGGTTCGATGGATTTTCTTTCTGTTTCCATTAATGAGGTCATATCATAACAACTACCTCAAGCTTCCCTCTTAAATTTTGCCAGTGGAATATCGTCCTTTGAGATGATCTTGACCCCTTGTAATGGAGGCGACAAATTATAGTGTTTCTTCATCATCTTGAAACCTGCAAAACCCACAGATACATTAGAAAAAACAGACTCAGGAGCAAGGGGCGTGGAGGTGGAGATGATGGTGATGTCGAGGACATGGCCACATGGTTAGAACAAGCAGGGTGGCGAGGAAATTACAGTGGAGGTATGGTGGAAAGGCTGATCAGAGAGAAACATTAACATATAATGTAAGAATGAAATATATATGAGTAGCGGAGGGTGAGATGGTGAACACGTGGAGCAATGACGTGGTGGGGGACTCGGTCAGTGGATGGTCAAGCGGATGATCTGGACCGTTCAATTCCAGAGTAAGATCCACAGCTACAAATGCTTTGAGGCAATGGAACGGTGGGCCATGGACGCGACAGACACGGGTTAAAGCGCGTGCAGCTTTGGAGGATATCCACCGTTGGATGGAGGTCGACAGATCCAACGGCGCTGGTGAATTCCGCTGCCCGTCTATGGTCGGACCTTTAACACGCGAAATGGGCGGTTTGGAGATCGTACATTGAGGACACTTGTCATGCGATCTATGGAATCGCTGGCCCCATGGAGAATACCGCCAGCTTGGGATAAGTGGTGCGGAATGAAACAACTGGTTTTTGTACAGTGATTGTGAGTGCGGGGACCACCACGGCTAAATTGATTGCGGGCCTTTGATTTCTATTGGATCGGACGACTATGGCTTTACCCGAAAACATAAGGCGATAAGCTCCCGCCTGTCTGGCACACGGTCTTGCGCCTGGGTCACATGGGAATCAAAACAGGGAGGGCTAAGATCTCAGGGGCTAGGCCCGATAAATTTTCAATTATGGGTTTTGAGCCTTTGGGTAAGGTATTTTTTAGGCAGCAGGAGCAACGATAGGCAGAATATCACTGTTCTCTGCCACATGAGGAGATTTTAAAGGATTCATTTAGGTCTGAAGGCTAGAAATTTGAATGGAAGGGCTAATATGTACAACATCGGCTCCATCTGGGGACGACATGTTCATCCTTGGACATGTTGAGAACTTGCAGACCCTTGATCATCTTGTATGTAGATTCCGCTCTTCAGCCCTTTTGCTTTTTCTTCAAAACTCATTAGCACACATCCCTTATTAAAATAAAAACTGAAACAAAGTCTATATACAATATAATACAACAGGCATACTCTGCCCGAATCAAAATTGAAAGTAGGGCTTTAGGAATTGGCCGTTCACAGGGGCATCTAACAAGTCACCCTGCAAATTTTCTAAAATAAATGTATTATTACCTTTTAGCTCCATAATATTAAATGGGCCAAACCAAAGTGGATCAAATTTAGCATGTTTTCCCTTTTCAGCCCTCCGGATATCCCATCTGAGAACCAGATCACCAATTTGAAATTTCCTGTCTTTTGCATGTTGATCAAAGATGTTTTTCATTTTCTCCTGATACTCCGCTAATCTCTGATTCACTTGGCTCCGTGTTTCCTCCAATTCTACCAGTTGGTTAATTCTTCTGACCATGTCATCTGGTTCTTCCTGACTTTCCTGCATGAAACGTGCCACTGGCAAAGCCAATTGCACATGAAACACAGCTGCTCGCCCATATACCAGTTCATAAGGAGATTTCCCAGTTGCTCTCTTGCTAGTTACTCTATTCGCCCACAGAGCAAATTTCAATTGGGAATCCCAATTATTTTGATTCTCATTAATTATCTTCTTCAAGGCCCTCACCAGAGTTTTGTTGGAAGATTCTGCCAAGCCATTCCCCTGTGGATAGTAAGTTGTGGAGTGATTTAATGCAATATTATATTGCTGGCAGAAATTTACAAATTTATTGGACTTGAAGGCCTGTGCATTATCAGTTACAATTCTAGCTGGACAGCCAAACCTGGATATGATGTTCTCTTCCATGAATTTGATGATTACAACATCTGTAGCATTTCTCGCAGGTATGGCTTCCACCCACTTTGTAAAGTAATCTGTTGCAGTCAATATCCATTTATGTTGGCCACTTGAAGGGGGATGTATTTCTCCAATAAAATCTAATCCCCATTGCTGAAATGGTTCATCTATATGAACTGGAATTAGGGGCAAAGCGCGTAGCTTTTGTCTCTCAGCAAATTTTTGACACTTATCACATGCTTTAACCCAATTAAAAACATCTCCAAATAATTTAGGCCAATAAAAACCAGCTCTCAGTATTTTATGTGCTGTGGCCTTCCAACTGTAATGTCCTCCACAGATCCCTTCATGAAATTCTATCATTATACTTTCCACTTCATTCTCTGTGAGGCACAATAACAGTATTCCTGAAGGATCTCTCCAATATAACTGACCGTTGGCAATTATATACTTTTGTGATTTCAGCCTCAAAGCCCTGTGTTTTGATTTGTCACAGTTGGGAGGACAGCTAAGTGTCAAAAGGTATTCAACTATTTCTTTGTACCATGGACTAGTGAGGTATTTTATATGTGCTTTCTGAGCGGCCATCTCCAGTCCTTGCTGGTATTTTTCATTTTCTGACTCTTCACTTGCAATCATAGATAAATTAATGCCCAAGGCTTGATGATTTGATTCAGATAACATTTTAGCAAGTCCCTGTCCTTTAATCAGCCTAGTAGGTCTGATGTCCAAATCATATTCTTGTATTTTTGCAATCCATCTTCCTCTTTTTCCTTCAATGTCTCCCTGAATGAGAATGTCTTTGACAGCTGCTGTAGGGACATATGCAATGATGTGAGATTGCAAAACATACATTCTAAAGGCTTTGAGGGACTTTACAAGGGCATAGGCTTGCTTCTCTAGTATATTGTATTTCAATTCTGCATCATGAAGCACCTGGCTAAAGAAGGCTATAGGCTGCTCATATCCTTCTTTATTTTTCTGCAACAATACTCCAGCTATTGTATGAGGTGATGCAAAAGAAAAAATCATAAACGGCTTGTTGTAATCTGGTCCAGCTAGTACAGGAGCTTCAACAAATGCCTGTTTTATTCTGGTGAATGCATCTCTAGATTCCTGAGACCATTTTACTTCATTATTCTTTTTCAACATATCAGTTATATGCCTAACTATCTCAGCATAGTTAGGAATAAACCTTCTCAGGAAATTGATTCGGCCTAGAAACACCTGCACTTCCTTCTTATTCCTGGGTAAAGGAATATTGTTTATAACTTCAACTCTCTTAGGGTCTATTTTCACACCGTCTTTAGTTACAATGTGCCCTAAGAGTTTTCCCTCATCTAATGCAAATAAAGATTTTTGAGGATTGAGGGAAAGACCATACCTTCTGCATTTTTCAAAGGTTCTCTGCAAGTGCTGAATGTGTTCAGTATCATCCTTTGAAAATACTGTGATATCATCCAGATATACCACCATAAACTTGTCCTTCTCACCAGCAAAAGCTATGTCCATAGCCCTCTGAAAGGTGGCTCCTGCATTGATTAATCCAAAAGGCATCTTGGCATACATGAATGTTCCCCATGGCGTGGTGAAAGCAGTCTTCTTCTGATCCTCTGGGAAAACAACCACCTGATTATAACCGGAAAACCCATCCATCATTGACATTCTGGAGGCTCCGACCACTTTCTGTAGAATGTGGTCCATCTTAGGCAATGGATAATTATCTTTTAAAGATGCTCTATTTAAGTTTCTGAAATCTACACACAACCTTATTTCTCCATTTTTCTTTCGAACAGGAACAAGGTTTGCTACCCATTCTGAGTACCTCAATCGCACAATTATTTTGGCCTTCGGCAGCTTCTTGATTTCTTTTTCAATAGAGGGAAGTAGCAGAGGGTTTATCTGACTGAGCTTCTGCTTATAAGGCTTTGCATCTTCCCTCAAAGGAATTTTATGCTGCATTATATTAATATCAAAAGTTTTTAGGTCCTGATAAGACCATGCAAATACATCCTTGTATGACTGAAATAATTTCAAATATTTTCTTTTGTATTCCTCTAAAACCTTCTTAGATAATCTTACAATTTTGGGCTCAGCATCAGTGCCCAAATTCAAGTCTTCTACTTGATTTTCTTCTACTATTTTATTATGCTGCAATGGAATATCATTTTTGTCAAATAATCTTTCTGGAGGCACCAGCCCTCTAGGTATTACGTTTCCTTTCAGCTGCAGCACTTTATTACCTGCTACTTTTTCTTCCCATTTATTTTCTGAAATATTTTCGGCTTCTTCCTCATCATTATCATCAATCTCCATATTAGAGAATTCTCCTACTGTCTCCAAAAATATCTTCATTTGTTCATCATCTTCAAATACCTGCCAATGTTTAACATTATCTGGGATTGATGGTCTGTATCGTACTTCAATTTCATACCTCAAAAGAGGGTTCTGTGGAGGACGAAATGTGCTAGCATCCACAGCAAGAGAATCTGCCATTCTATTCTGCTCCCGAGGCATGAACTGTATGTTAAAGGCTGAGAAGAAATTCTCCACCATGTCCCAAAATTCATTTCTATATGCCCTCAGCCGAGGATGCTTGGTTTGGCATTGATTTCAGACCTGTCTCACCACCAGCTCAGAGTCTCCCATGACTTTTAAATTCTGGATGCCCATGTTTCTAGCTGTTTGCAATCCCAATAAAAGTGCTTCATATTCAGCTACGTTATTGGTAGCCTCATACTCCAATTTGAAGGATAGTGGGATCCATTTGCCTGTAGGAGAGATTAATAACACCCCAACTCCATTGCCTTCTCTTGAATTTGCCCCATCAAAATGTAAAGTCCAGATTCCAGCTTCATAATTTTCTGAAGGCTGCTCATCCTTAATTTTGAAGGAGGATTCATGCTCATAATTTTGATCTTCTTCTAGCATAAAGCATGAAAAATCTCCTTCTTTACTATAGACTAGTGAATTTTCAAAGTTATCAGCCTTAGTAACTACCTTGACAAATTTAGTCTCTCTGTATAACCTCCTCTCCTATCCACCAAAAACTGGGATGGTAGCATATGTTAAATCCAGCTTAATTGACCCACCAATTTTTGTACCCCAGGACCTTGACAGCAACATGCCAAAGCGGGCTGGGATATCAGCCACCACAATGTCCATGACCACACTCTTTGCTGGAATTTGGGCCAAATTGACCACTAAATCTTTAATCATTCCCAAGCATTTAACCCTTTTGGAATCAAATGAATATAGGTCTTTATATGGTCTTGTAATTTGCAGTCCTAGTTGTTCCATGACAGACAGAGGCATAAGATTATGGGAAGCCCCAAAATCTAGCATGCAGTTGTGTAACAGCAGGTCATGAATAACTAGAGACACATAAAAAGGGGGAGTAGAAGGGTCTATCTCCTCGACATGTGGGCCAAAGAATACCATGGGTCTTTCTTCTTGAAGGTTTAGACTATCAGGCACAACTGGTATTTCAGGAGGATGCATAAAGGAAGTAACTTGAGATTGATATACAGGTTGTTTTAGCAGTTCGGTCAAGGGGACTGGAATTTTAATTTTCTCAAGTTCTTTTTGCAGACTAAAAGCATGAGGGGGCTTTTCTATCACAACTTCTTTTGACTCTTTGTTTTCAGCTGGGAATTTGACTTCTTTTAACACTGACTCAGCATTGGGAGGAATAACAACTTTGGAGGAAGAAGGAATTTGATCATTAGGTTGTAGAGGAATGTTAAGAGGACTCTTACCTTTTTCTGTGTTTCTCTTTGTTGCTGATTCCTTCTGAGCAGGTACCTCCTTCTGAGGTGGCTCCTCTTCTTGATCTTGAGTTCGGGTCCTCTTCCTTGAAGATCTGAGATCATATTTTACATTGAATTGTGCTTGCATGAAATCAGCAAATTGTTTACAATAATGATCAATCTCTGCTTCTTCTTCTTCTTCTTGCAATGGGCATTCTATATCATCATTGTTTGAAAAAGCAAGATTTGAATCTTCTAATTGATAAGCAGCATCTTCAGTGGAGTCCTCTGCTGGACCTTCCAGGTACAATGGGTCTGGTACCTGATCTTGTTGTCCTTTTGCTTCCCTTGGCAATATCTACAGGGGTGGTCTCTTATACTGAGGATTGTATCCTCTATTTGGAGCATTATAGAAGTTTTTGGGAGCTGAATTCTTAGCTTCTAATTCAAGTTTAACCATTTTCTTAATCATCTTGCTTATTTCATCCATCTTATCTGAATATTTTTCCTGGTTTGAGGTGGAAACCTATTCTTTACCTCTCCTCCTAGTATCTTGTTCAACCTTTCCCTTTAATTTCCCAGTGGAGGCAAAATTTGCTTCCAACTCAAGAGCATCCATCTGAGCATCATCTAGAGTGGCAGGTTTTCTTTCCCTGAGGGAAAAGCCAAAATCAAAGTCAAAGGCTGCTATGAAGATTATCTTAGCAGCAGCTTGGTGGGGCTTCATCTCAGGAGGCAAACTCAGATACAACTTATTAAATATTTTGATAAACTCTGACACCCCTTCAGTATGTTTTTTCTTCAAAGCATTAAATTAAATAAGACACTGACCATAATCTTTCTTTTCTCCCGACTTTCTAAGAAAAACTTCTTCCATTCTCTTCCAGGTGTTTATAGAACGGTCTGCTAATGTCTTGAACCATTTCCTAGCTTCACCATCCAGAGATTGAACAAACAGTCTTAAGACCACATCCAGATGTTCTACATTTAATTTTTCTGCAAAGGAGCAGAAAGTCTCAAGATGTTTCTGGGCATCAATCTCATTTTCTCCATTAAATCTAGGCAGAATCTTCAAATAATCCTGTGGCATGTCCTTTAACACTTGTGGGAGTGCTAAAGGAGCATATTTGTTCAATAGGAAAGTAGGAACATTAGCCATTGGAGGAGGTGGGGGTTGTGCAACAATTTGATGTACAAATGAAGGAAGGGGAGGAGGAGGAAGTGGAGTATGTATAACAATGGGAATAAATTGCACAGAAGCCTGAGGTGTAGATGGGAATAGTTCACGGTTAACAGCAACTACTTCTATGACTTCTTTAACTTCTTCAGCCTCAGGGGTAGGATGAGGGTTATCTTTGGTTCTAGCACTTCCCTTGGGTGGGCTATCTGAGTAATATTTGGGATTTTCCTTAGTGGAGTCGGGATTTTCCACTGGGATTTCCTGAGAAGAAGAGGATGGATGATCTTCTACAGAATATTCAGGGACTTCAGCACGGGCTGATTGTATTTCTTTCCAACTTCTTCTATGAATAATCTTCTCTGGGTCAGATACAGAGGATGTCTTTAACTTAGAGGAATATGACCTCAAATGTGGCTTACGAGGAGCCAGGACTACCAATAAATTTATCAAATAAAGAACGGTGGAGTCGCCAAGGTGAGAGATATGCAACTCTTCAACTCTCTGTGCTCACCTGATTAGAGAGTGAATATAATTTGTCGAGGCCCAGGGAAACTGATATTCTTGAATTCGTTCCCCGGCAACGGCGCCAGAAAGATGTTGTCGACAATTATTGTCTACCCTAGAGACAGCCTAGAGTTGCTATAGACCAGTGCCTAGGACATCTTAACATAGCAAGGAGCTCATAATATAGCTTGGGTTTTCAATCCAAAAGCTCTCTTACTATCTCTTACAAAACAAGGAAATTAGTTTAAATGGAACCAAACTCTCTCAGAAGCTGATACAAAGATAAGAATAATGTAGGAACAGCATGCAAAACTCCAATACAAAAGCATCAGACAGTTAAGAGACAGCTTACTGCAAAGAGGGCCAGTTCAAATAATATGCCACAAAAATCAAATATCAGAAAGTGGATGCAGTGAAGAAACATGAAGAAGATACTAGTTAGCATGAGGCTGATACCTAGATACACAACAAAACCACATATGGGCTTATCCAACTAAGAATCCATACATGACAATGGCGTTTTAAAAGCACCCTCCTCAAGTAACTAATATAGCAGAAAATATGGATGAAATGAACATGGAACATTATATCATGACTAGGCCTATTTAAAGTGCTTGACTAATCCAAGTATGGGCACCAACTAGGATGAATCCTTACTTAAGACCAGTGAGCCACTCGCATTCTAGAACATGATACAAGAAGATAAATAGTATGAAATGAGATATTATATTAACACATAAGAAAAGATTACATACTGTGGGATACCAAAGACCAGAATCCTCATTACAGTTATAACTCCTCCTCACTGAAACCCTACGGGCTCTGAGCCTTCATACAGAAACTTTACAAGATGTATACAAAAGCCTTTCACTGCACAGTTTACTGATAGAAATCTGGAACCCTTACAATGTCTTTTTTCCTAGTATTTATAGAGGAAATAGAAAATCCTAGATAGTGAGGTAGGTGATACACATTTAATAGTCTGTTTTGAAACAAAGTGGCGGAAAACATTCGCGCCCATACTGTGAATGACTGAATATAATTATTTGTACTTTGCAATCTACCTCTAGGAATAAATGAACTGGAATAAAATCTCTTCAGGAACAGGGCATGAGGGTAGTTCTTCGTGAACATTCTGTATGTTCCTGGAGGGAGCTCGACTGAAATATCATCTTGAAAACATTGCTTTATGAGCACTGTACCTTCCAACATTTGAATTTAAACCCAAGACCTTGAATGCAGGACGCTGTATCTCTCGGCCTTTCACTTATATTTTTATGCTGTGAATTTAATGCCTTCATCTTCCAGAACCTACCTCTTGTATCGCTCTGAGGGGTTCGATGGATTTTCTTTCTGTTTCCATTAATGAGGTCATATCATAACAACTACCTCAAGCTTCCCTCTTAAATTTCACCAGCGGAATATTGTCCTTTGAGCTGCTCTTGACCTCTTGTAATGGAGGCGACAAATTATAGCGTTTCTTCATCATCTTGAAACCTCCAAAATCCACATATACATTAGAAAAAACAGACTCAAGAGCAAGGGGCGTGGAGGTGGAGATGATGGTGACGTCGAGGACATGGCCACATGGCTAGAACAAGCAAGGTGGCGAGGAAATTACAGTGGAGGTATGGTGGAAAGGCTGATCAGAGAGAAACATTAACATATAACATAAGAATGAAATATATATGAGTAGCAGAGGGTGAGATGGTGAACACGTGGAGCAATGACGTGGTGGGGGACTCGGTCAGCGGATGGTCAAGCAGATGATCTGGACCGTTCAATTCCAGAGTAAGATCCACGGCTACATATGCTTTGAGGCAATGGAACGGTGGGCCATGGACGCGACATACACGGGTTAAAGTGCGTGCAACTTCAGAGGATATCCAACGTTGGATGGAGGTCGACAGATCCAACGGCGCTGGTGAATTCCGTTGCCCGTCTATGGTCGGACCTTTAACGCGCGAAATGGGCGGTTTGGAGATCGTACATTGAGGACACTTGTCATGCGATCTATGGAATCACTGGCCCCATGGAGAATACCTCCAGCCTGGGATAAGTGGTGCGGAATGAAACAACTGGTTTTCAAAGGGGACCATCGCAATTAAATTGATCACGCCTTGATTTTTGTTGGATCTACGGCTATGGCTTTACCCGAAAACGTAAGGCGATAAGCTCCCGCCTGGAACATGGTCTTGCGCCTGAGTCATATGGGGACAAAATATAGGGGGCTGAGATCTTACAGGCTAGGCTCGTTAAGCTTTTAATTTCGGATTTTGGCCTTTTTAAAGTGTATTTCTCGGGCAGGAAAAGGCAACGGTAGGTAGGATATAGAGGTTTTTGGCCATGATAGCAGGTTTGAAAGATTTAGGAGGAGTGTTAGGCCAGAAATTTGAATAGAAGGGCTGACATGCACAACAACATGGCATCAAAATTCTTGGAGCCTCAGGTCATAGACTCGTTGAGCCTACCGTATGCTCAGGTCTGATAGTGGAGTCGAGTGAAAATATTCCTCTGTGGTCATCATATGGAGCTTCGATGAATCCAGTGATTGGCCCTTAGGCACCTTTTGGGCGGGATTCACAATCCAAGGGGACATGCGTGGTTTGACCCCAGTCCACTTCACTTCTTTTCCTTTTCATTTTTTTTCTCCCTGCACCTTCCCTTTGCCCTTTCTCTTGGCTGGCATGGACATGACCTCCTTCATCTCCTGGGTTTCTTTGAATACATATTTAGACCTTGCTTCCTTGGAAGTCGTGACAGGAAATGACTCAGCGGGGTTAGTAGCAGTCATCCTTGCGTGGAAGAAAAATTCGAGGTTGCTACTATTAGAAGGGGTAGCTCTCTTAGACATGCAAATGGAAATTTTACAGACTAGAAAAAATTCACTAAATTTCCCAAGGCGCGAGAGTTTCGAACAAAAACAAACCCCTTGTGACCAACGCCCCTCTTCTTATAGTTCACGATGATGAAAAACAGTCGGATAAGCCTTAATTGCAATCTATCATTATGGAAATGATAAAAATCCTTGTAATTCACCACAATAATTTCCATTTTCCCATTCCATTCAATGGTAGACTCGAGTTTCCACATAATTTCCCTGTTCCAACACTAATTTTTTCCACTGCGCACAAACCCTGTGCCTGTATCACACCCCTTTGTACCTCCTGCCCTGTGCATCATCCCTGTGTAGCCATCGACCTGGCCTTCATTTTCGTGCCTTGACATGCACGACATATTTTACACAGCTACTCCAGTCATATTGTCATTTGGTTGGCACTGGGTTGTAGTTATAGGATTTTAGACGACTCCCATTTACGTAGCCTAGCAAGAAATATCCATGCAGTGTAGCCAACCAGACCACACCACCATCGGTAATCTCCTTCACTATATATGGGCCCAGCCAGTGCTTATGGAACTTCCCTGGGTGTCATGCAAACTAGCTATCGTACAGTAATACCAAGTAGTCCTCGTTGAATATATTCTACTGAATATGTCGATCATGCCAATATTTTCGCGAGCCTTATAAACCTACTGGTGGAATTGAGCAATGAATTGATCCTCTTCCAAGGCCACCAGCTACGCCAAGCATTCCTCCATGATGTCTGGTTCTGCCATGCTCGTAACGATGTATTCCATAGACATGACGACCTCCTTCCCATAGACCATCCTGAAGGGTGTTTTTCCCATGATCTTCTTACATGTGGTCCTATAGGCCCATAATATTGAGGGTATGCGCACGTCCCAATCACTTCGTTCAGCGTTATAGACCTTAGTGAGTGCATGTTCCAAACTTTTATTGAAGGCTTCTACGGGCATGCTCGCATGTGGGTGATACAGGGCACTCTTTGTATGGTGGATATGGAATTCCTCAGTCATATTCGCAATAGTTTCATTAACGAAATGCGTATCCTTGTCGCTTATTAGGATATTCGGGCAACCAAACCTGGTCAAAATATGTTCAAAAATAAAGTGCGCAACAATATTTGTAATAAAATCCTTGACATATTTTTCTTATGCCCATCTGATTACATAATCAGTGGTAGTGATGATATACCAGTCACCTGTCTTCCTTCCCAGGGGATTGATGGGTCCCACCAAATCTATGGCCCATTTTTTGAATGCTTGCAGGGCCATTTGTGGTTGCAAGGGAATTTCATCTTGACAAGAGGTCTTATCAGTTCGTTGGCATGTGTCACAGTCCTGGAAATACGCATGGGCATCACTATGCAACATGGGCCACCACAACCCAACCCTTAATACTTTTTGTGCAGTGGCTTCACCTGCATAATTCCTCCCCTGCACTTCCTCCATGGGCCTTAATCAAGATAGGTTGCCTCTCAAGGTCTAGTACATATCTTCAGTGCTTCAATCTACACCTAGCTTGTAAAGTTTTCCCGCGATTATGGTAAAATCGGTTGCGCGAACGACCAATTCCTTTTTCTGTGGTAGTGAGTAGCCATCGGGTGCCTTGCCTGTGGTAAATAATTGCACAACATTTTCAAAGTGCTCATCAATCACCTTGATATCAAATAATTGTGCGTCAAGTAATCCTTCTTCTAGGTTAGCCATCTCTTCCCCATTATCAATTCTCGACAAGTGATCCGATCTAGCGTTTAACCTCCCCTATTTCACAATAATCTCTAAATCATACTCTTGAAACAATAGTAACCACCTACAGATTCCCCCCCCCCCAACACAACCTTATTGACTAGATAATTTAAAGCGGAATGATATGTGAACATCTTGAAGTTCTATCATAATAAATAGTTCCTGTATTTCTGTGAGGCATACACTATTGCTAACCCTTCACGCTCTGTGGTAAAATAGTTACGTTTTTCACTCAAAAGCTTCTTGCTAGCGAAGGCCACCGAGTGAATGATGTCCCCTTCTCCAGGTTGTGCCAAGACAACTCCTAATGTGATCCTTGATGCATCCACATGTACATGAAAGACCTTTTCCCAGTCAGGGAATATAAGAATAGGTGCAGTTACCATATTTTATTTTAATAGCTCAAAGATTTTCTGACACTCATCATCCCAAAAAAACAAGACATCCTTCTTCAACAATTTTTCCATCGGGGCGATGATCAAAGCGTACCCCTGAATAAACTTCCTGTAGTAACTGGTGTGGCCTAGGATGGAGCGCAGTTTTTTCTCAGTAGTGGGAACTGCCAAATTGATGATAATCGTGATCTTGGTTGGGTCAACCATCAATATCTACTGGCACACCACGTGTCCCAATAAAATCCCAAATGGGACAAATAATATGCATTTCTTGATGTTTAGCGAAATTTGGTCTTTCCTACAAGCATCCAGCATCATGCGCAGGTTTGATACATGGTTCTTTACTAACCCAATAACTATTCAATCATCAAATAGACTTCGAGAAACTTGTGAATGAATTCCTTGAACACTGCTACAACTACACGTGAAAAGATGGCAAGGCATTATTTAGTCCAAATGGCGTGACAATGTATTGGAATGGGCCCCACTCAGTTGCGAAGGTTGTCTTGATGCGGTCTTTAGGTGTTATGCAGATCTGATGATACCCCGAGAACCCATCAGTAAACAAGTAAGCTTCTTGACCTCCCAGATTATCCAGAATTTCATTGGAGAATGATGTAGGGAATAGATCATTTACGTAGGCATCATTTAACTTGTGTAGGTCTACGCAGATCCTTATTTCTCCTTTAGTATTTTTTTCCTGGACCACCATAGGACTTACCCAATCTGAATATTCTACTGGTTCAATGGTACCTGTGGCCACCATCTTCTCGATTTCCTCATTAACTTTCTGTTTGTATTTAGGGTTCAGGTGATAAGGTCGTTGTTTTATAGGTCGTGCATCCGATTTCAAGGTAATCCTCATAATGCCCATATCCCAGAAATTTTTGGGGAATAGATCATGATATTTAGTTAGTAACTCCATGATATTTCCCACCGTGTCATCATCCCATTAATCCCCAGTCTTGGCCATCTTGGGCTGCTCTTTCATGCCAATTTTGACTTCCTTCAGTTTCAATGGTTTGGTAACATCAACTGCCTATAGCAAAGGGCATGGAGGTTTTCTATCAACATATGGGAACACATGATTTGGAGATCATGAATGTTTCAACCTTGGGAGTCTGACGCAGGAGCATCCGGCTCAGAAATTTCATTGTATTTTAATAGACATAGGGGGTATTGTGTTTTCAAGGAATTTGGTTTCCTATGTATTAAATTAATGTATTTATTAAATGTTTTGAGAGACATTTAGAATAAGAATTAGTTAGATATTGTGAGGAATATTGTAAATGTTCTCGAATGTTGGAGAACATGAGAGAATTAAGATAGTTGATAAATTTGGGAATTAATTGAAAATCTTAGATTATGAATTAGTTTCATGATTTTGTGGATTAGAGAGGATCCTTAGGGATTAGTTGAGTAAAAGAAGGACTTAGAGGATATTCATGATTTTGTTGAAAATCTAGAGGATCTGAAACCAGAATTGGTTACAAAACCTTTTGTATAAAATTGTAAGCCTCAAGGCATTAGAAGGAGAGATCGAATAGATTTAGATACAAAATTCAGAATTTAGAGTAGAAAAAGAGGAAAATTCTTAGATAAGAGGTTTGGATTGTGAACCTATAGTCTAGGGAATAGATGAAAAGGTCACTGATTAGAATATCATGCCAGAGAGAAGAAATATTTTATAATTATTTGGTTATATATATACAGAGAAATTCGATTCTGAATTGTGTGATTATGCATTGATTGATTGAATTATGATTTGTGTGTGAATCAGAGGTTTTCCATTATATTTATATATGCAAGAGAATAGAGAAGAGAAGAATAGATAGAGAATTCGATTTCTGAGTTTATTTGGATTTAACATTAAATAGCGTTAAGGGTTTTTTTACTTTAGATTTGTGTATTTGAGCATTTAAATCCTTTTATAGAAGTTTTGTTTAAAATATGGGTATTTAAAATAGTTGGAACCTGGAGTTATATCCGAAACTATGAGTCGGGTGAACAAAGCGGTCTTTCAAAGCGTGAATGTTATATCGCACCATTAGAAAATAGTAAACAGTATTGTTATATTTCGAGCAATTAACTTTTGGAGATGGCACGTAACACTTGACCGAGCAAAGAAAAACTATTTATATCGCATGATTCCAAAGTTTCAAAGATCGTACAAGTAGATGTGAGATGACCATTGGATTTAGAATGTTTGAATGGATGGTAGTGATTAGTTAAATTGGGAAAAGGTAAATTCAATCATTTACCAATGGTAATTGGTTAGCTTTTTTCAACCTCCAATGCAAAATCTAAGTGTTAAGTTGTTGATTTCTTCGTTCCTGCATGTAAAATATGATTACTCCGTTAGATCGATGAACATTAGGTTAAATAAATGGAGATTTGGAATGCGATATGATGATGACCATTGGTTTGGAGGTGAAGATCGATGGTAGAGATGGAAGTTTTAAGTCAGCATCAGCATCCGTGTAAAGGAATAGGATTGGCGGAATGGTAAGTATAAGGTTTCATGTCATTTGTAATGGTTAGGTTAAATGAAATTCACAAAGGTTGTAATGTGATATGTTGATGTGGGTTAAGTGTATAAGCGGAGATTGGGTTTTTATCCAAAGTCCAAAGATATGGTATTGTTGTTAGCATGGGTGAATAAACCTTGTGATATGTTGTTAATCAAAGTTTTATGGTCGGGTCAGTGAATAGGCCTCTGATTAAATATTCAATGAAAGAGATAAACTTTAGAAAAGCGAGTTTTCATAGAAGTAAGGCTAGATGAATTAAAAAGGATTCCACTTAAGTGTTGAAATGGTATTAAACTTTTGATTTGAAAGGGTTTTTATCATGATATAGAAATTATGATCTGGGACATAATTTTGACATATATAGAAATGTTAACTATGGGTATAGATGTGGCTTAGGCTACATCATTCCTCTCATACTGGTTCAATGTACCACTCCCCTTCTACTGGATCCAATGGGACTATCACTTGTGTACCTTCACTTTCAATGGTCATGCTCCTCCTTTTTAAATTAATGATACCTCCCATGTCAATAGCCCAATCTAGGCCCAAGAGCACGGGGTAAGGGTCTGTGTCATCCGCTATCTGAATCACTTAAAAATTAGCATAAACCTTAACACCTACAATGTCTACTGCAAATTTTGTCAGTCGTTCTAGTGGGATAATCTTTTTCTGATTAGCCATCCGTAACTGAATAGTAGACCATTCCATCTTAGGTTCTCCCATTCTTTTCCAAGTCTGATTGGGTAGGAAATTTGTGTCTGATTCTAAATAAAGGATGACCTGGTCCATTTCGTAGTCTCCAGTCTGCACATTCATGCTCATCTCCCATTCAGTCCTTTTTTTTTCTTGTATAGCTTGTTCATAGTTTTAACCTTTGGTTGTGAAGCAACCTTTTCTGTGCAGCTATCTATTAATTCTTGGAGATTCTCTATGGCCTTGTGGTTGCGCAGAAACTTCATACATGCTTGGAGGAATGGTTTCACTGCTTCATCTGTTGTTAGATCTACCATACCTTTTGAAGTAGATAACTCATCTTTGGCCATCTCCCTCCGAGCTTCTACGAAGGTTTCTTTCTTATTTTTTAGATCTATTCTTTCTGTTTTTTCCACAAATTTTTAGATTAGTGACTCGGCCGCAACTTTTTCCTCATCTTCTCAAGTGGCAATGCCTTTGTTTGTGATCACATTGATACATGGGAAATCATCATGTGCCTCTACCTTAACCCATTGTACATTCTGTGTGGGCATCTGTTGTTTCTCCTGCATTTTTTTTATTAGCACCAGAAAATATTCAATGACATGGTCGAACTGTGTGCAATATCTATAGGACTGGTGCACAGGGTTTAGGCAATCTTGTGCAAAATGTCCCACGTCCCCACAATTGTAGCAGATCAGTTTTCCACGTCGTCAACCTGCACGACCCCTCTCCCTCCTCCTCTTCCTATTGCGGGAGATCCACCCCACCCAAAAGGAGATAGTGGCGATGAGGTGTCCTCTTTCACCCTATATAGGTTTCCCCTATCTACCTTAAGGTCAAGTGTTCAAGATTTTTGTTCATCATGGCCTACAAATGAGAAAAATCTGCACCACTATTGTTTTAGTTCTGGAACATAAGCACCTAACCGTGGGCAGTGATCTATATCATGTCTTCCTGCTACCCAACAGTCAGCGCACCACAACATGGGACTACTAGGGCCAACCATTTCCCTAGGGTGTAGAGGGCTTGGCTCCCCAGCCTGGATATAATCTGATAACAAAGGGCATTGATCCTTATTATGACCTGACACACCCTATAGTGTATGCACTAGATATCCAGGCTAGCTTCCTTACCTCGATCCTTCCATAAGTTTTGAATTTCTAAGTGCATTTCCTCTAGCTGGCTCTGGATCTCTAGAGCTGTGAACTGCATATCATATCTCGGCACAACTTCTAATTTCATGGCAATCTCCAGAGCTTCTTCCTGGGAGTTGATCTTCTGTTGTCCCATGGGTCCACGCAGGTGTGGTAATATCATAACGATAAACCATTCCTTGTGTTGCGTATCCTCATAGACAAATCCCCCATTGCTGACGGCCTTCTTCAATCATTGGTCAGCTACCCAGACAGAATCTGTATGTCCTTGTTTGAAATCCTTCACATCGACTACACATTGAGAGTATGATTTCAGCTTCCAAACCTATTGCTTCAGGGCATCCTTAATATCTTGTATTGGTGCATTCGCATGTTGACAAATGTATCCCATAAACCAGTCCACGGCCCTTCCTTCAAAGGTTATGAATAGTTGTGCTCTATTGATAACATCATTATTAATGTTTTTCACAGTCCACATAGACTCTGCTACAAACCAGAATCAATCCATATCTTCATTCCCTACACCCTAAAAGGTAGGTAGTTTCATGTACGTAGCCATATTGTCTTCAGGTGGTGACGGAGTTGGGGTAGGAGAATTCTTACCCTTACATGGGTTTAATGCTGGCGTGGCCAGGGGGCTAGTTCCAACTTGCGCAACCCCTCCTTGGTTAAAATTAGGTGATTCCCTTAAGGGACTATATATTGATCTATCTCCTTCTTGATTAACTTGGTAGTATTTACCGCTTCATGTCGTGCTCCCACTCTGATCGGATTTCATTCACTCGGTGTGGCCACACAGGACACCATTTTCACTCAATAGCATCTTAATTAACAACGGCAGGGTTTTCAAGAACTTACCTCTAAATCCCTTGAAGAACCTTCACTTCATTTCTAAATATGACACAAAATGATCAACGAGAAATTCTGTCACAAACCCTCCCAAAATACTATCAACCCAGTGGTCTACAGTCCTGGTAATATCGTTATCAGTATTTTCTAATTGTTGGATCGATTCGGGGGTCCACTATGTGACCTGATCATCTTTCCAGCAAGTCTGGAACTCTGCCAATTGTTCTAACCACTCTTTTAATTCGTGTGTGAAGGATACGAAGAATATTTTGTGCACTTCCAAAAAAATATACTTATTTTTCCACTCTTCAACAAATATCTTCTTACATCTATTCTATTTTAGGGAAAACTCTTTAGTTTGATTTTCAAACTAGTTCTCTAGCTTAGGCTTCAATGGCTGCCAATGACCCCATGGAATTACCAAATATCTCTCTCAAAATGCTCCCAATCCTGGCAACATAACCATTTTTTGGCTTTAGGGGTCTTGAACCAGGTTCAGTTTTAAGGTTTTCCAAAAAAACCTCATACTACTGGCCCTTTCGGCAATGACCTGCTTGCGCAGGTGAAGGTCTCACCCGAAGTAGTATGGGAGGGTGCTGGAACCAGGTTTCTGCACCCTGTGAGAGAGAGAGTTAATTAAAGTGGATCCCTTCGTATGTAACAGACTTACGCAGGAGAAGCATAATACATAACCCTTTTAATAGTATATCATCTAATCACAACAGAGTATTTTAACCATAGCTATAAATTCATCATATCGGATCCACGTGCGCATCAATATATCGTCAGTATTCAGTAAGCAAACACAATATTAGAACATAAGAATAGTAAATAATCATAACACAAGGACACTTAAATATCCTCAATAGCCTTCTCATTTATTCATATTCTGATCCGACTTACAGGCTCTATTACCAGCCTACGCACATAGCCAGCGGGGTCAGCACAAAATAGGACTTTGGGGTTTCTGTGCACAAAACCAGCAGGAGCCCTACCTAGACAATCGACAAAAAATATCCACAAGTTCGTATCCAAGCTTAAATTACTTCTCACTTAGCCTCCTCTAGACTCAATTTATCTATCTATTTATAACCTCTTAGCCTTCTACTGTCTGGTATTCAAACCATGGTTTACGAACTCCTGGTCTACCCTTTGACCCATTATAATACATCGGGGCTTTGAGCCACCCCAAAGCCCTTGCGCTAAACCAATTATTACAAAATATTACAAAACTGGACCAAAAATGAAGTTAGGGGACCTCGTTCCAACACCAACAGTTAGCGCACCACATCGTGGGGGTACTTGGTCCAGCCATGTCTCTCGGCGTAGTGGACTTGGTCCCCCAACCTGCATATAATATGAAAAAAGAGGGCATTGATCCTTAGTGTGGCATGATACCCTACAACGTATGCACCAGATATCCGTGTTAGCTTCTTTACCCCAATCCCTTCCCAAATTGTGAATTTCTAAGTGCATCACCTCTAGCTGGCTTTGGATATGTAGTGCCCCAAATTGAGCATCATCCCTTGGCACAACTTCTAGCTTCATAGAAATATCCAGGGCCTCTTCCTGTGAATCAATCTTCTGTTGACCCATAGGTCCACACATGTGTGGTAACAACATAGTGATAAACCACTCCTTATGTTGTTTGTCCTCATAGACAAATCCTCCATCAATGATGCCTTTCTTTAGCCACTAGTCATCTTCCCAAACAAACTCTGTAGGTCCCTGCTTAATATCTTTCAACTCTACTACGCATTGAGAATAGGACTTAGGCTTTCATAACTACTACTTCAGGGCATCCTTAATGTTCTGTATTGTAGGATTTGCATGCTAAGCAATATATCCCATGAACCAATACAGAGCCCGCACTTCAAAGGATATTGATAGCTGCGATCTTTTTACAACATCATTATTAACATTATGCGTGCTCGATATCGAATCTTCCACGAACTAGAGCTGATCCATATCTTAATCCCCCGCACCCTTAAAGGTGAGTAAATTCATGTGCGTCACCATATAGTCTGCAGGTGGTGGCAAAGGTGGGGTAGGAGAATTATTACCCTTGTGTGAGTTTGATGGTGGCATCACCGGGGGGCTAGTCTTTGCGTGTGTAGCCCTGCCTTTGCTTAGATCAGGTGGATCCCTTAGAGGATTGTATACTAATCTATCCCCTTCTTGATTAACCTTGTAGTATTTACTGCTTCGTGTTGTGCTTCCACTCTGATCAGAGGTCATTCACTCGGTGTGACTGCACAAAAAGCCATTTTCACACAATAGTATTTTAATCAACAATGATAATGTCTGTAAGAAATTACCCCTAAATAGCTTGAAAACCTTCGCTCTGATTCAAAATAGGACACAAATTGATCGACCACAAAATTAGTTACAAATCAACCCAACACGCTATCAACCCAATGATCTACAGTCTAGGTGATTTTTTATCAGTCTTCTCCAACTGTCGGATCAGTTCAGGGGTCCACTGCATGACCTGATCGTCTTTCCAACAACTTTGTAATTCCACTAACCTCCTTAGCCACTCCTACATTTCGTGTGCAAAGGTTACAAAGAATATCTCATGTACCTCTGTAAAAATATACTTATTCTTCCATTATTCGGTAGATAGCCTCTTACTTATGTTTTCTTTTAGGGAAAAATTTTGAATCTTATTTTCAAACCAGTCCTCAAGTTCAGGCTTCAATGGCTTCCAATGACCCTGTGGCATTACCAAATCTCTCTCTCAAAATTCTCCTAGTCACGACAATGGAACAATTTGTTGGTTTGAGAAGTTGTGACCCAGGTTCAGATTTAAGGTTTACCAACAAAACCCTGTACTACTAGCGCTTTCAGCAATGGCCTGCTTCTGTAGGTCAAGGTCTCACCTGAAGTAGTATGGGAGGGTGTTGGAACCAGGTTTCCACACCCTTGTTAGCTCCCCGTAATTTGATAGATTTATTGAGATACAAATGGAGAGGGTAATCAAACCAAGCTTTGGAATCCAAGGACCTAGCCTTCCTGGATTCGGAGAGGGATCTCTCTAGTAGGTGCAGAGATATGAACTTGTTTGCTGATTAGGGTTGAGTTTAGACTAGATATTAAGTGCAGGGTATTTTGATTGTTTTTGGTTGGGTATGATGCTCATATGGATTTAGATAGAAAACATGGAAGATTTTAAGTCATTGGGAAATGGAGTCAAAAAAGGTCATGATGAGTTCATCAATGGTTTCAAGAGCATCTGTAGGGAAATTTTAACTTGGTTGGTAGGTATTTGAGGTTGTTGTGGATGATGAGATGAACATTGAACTTGAGAATAAAAGCTAGTGAAGGGCAGAACTGAATCCTTAATAACTTTTTTGGACTAAGAGAGTTATAAAATCATAAGCATGGAAAGAGAATCAAAGGCATAACTGAAACCTAATCCTTTTGATTTCAAACTGAACACAGATGATCATCCAAGACAAAATTCAAATGAAACTGTAGAAAGGCAAGAAACTTATTTAACTTTCATAGATTTCATTATCAAGAGCAGAAAAAAAATTAAGATGGACAAGTAGTTATAACCATAGAAGAATAAAAAACTCTGAACATCTAAAGTTATAGATGTGAAGGTTCTTTGAAACAAGTTTAGCTAGCAAAGGCAAAGAGCATGATTCAAATAGACTTCTTTGACAAACCTAGGCAAAGCTGCTTTAAAGAATTGATTCCAAACAAAGTATTTCAGTAGCAGCAATATGCAGGACTAGCCATAAATCATACTTGACACTAACTGATCTAAACCATTTAGGAAATGAACAAGCTAAGAAATTCTTAGAGAGCAAGATATGGATTCCCTAATATATCTCAACATAAGAAAACATTAAGGTAATGAAGGAAAAACAGAAGTAAGGTGCCATCAGGAAACATTTCTTAATCTAAATTTTTTGTCCTACTGCAACATAGCAAGATGGTAAACATAATGGAAAACTAGAAAGCATAAACATAAGAAACACTTCACCATCAACCAAGCTTATGGATCTTGCAAACAGTCTCTCTCCACCAACATGCATACCAGGGCATACATGAGCTCCAAGACATCAAATTTCCATAAAAAATTCCAAGAGACTATGTATTTGCTTCAGCATTAGTCATCAAAATTGAACTAATACATAAGAGCCTCATGCTCTATTTATGGAGCAAGTGAGGAGGTGGAAACCTTAAGAGACTTCCAGAAACCCTAATTTAGCCATAAATGTCATAAATGTGCTTAATGACCATGCAAGGCCCAAGACACATAAGAGATAATAAAATAAATGAAAAACATCAAAACATAACTCCAAAATCAAATAAGGAGTGTTTTATTCAAAAAAACCATTAAAAAACCGATTTGTCATTAATCAGTGTCTTTTGTTGACTTTTGGCCTATGTCAGTCTATTTGCATAGTGCCACTTTTGCAGAAAATAGGTTGTTTTGTAACTAGCTTTTGAACCACTTCCCGATGTCGGATTTGGCTTCGTGATAGCTCGTTGGAAATATTGAAGAGTATAATTTCCAAAACTGCTTGTGGTTTCCTGATCCAATCCCTATAACCCTGCTAAAAATGAAAAAATCTCCAGCCTATCATTTGTGCAGCGCCAGGCCCAAAACAAGGGTAGAAAGGTGGATTTTGAGGTGTTTTTTGACCTTTTGAGGGGTCAAAACAGCTCCAAATCCTATGAAATTTTTTGTGGATGATGTGCAGGTCATAAAAAATCCAAAAATTTCAAGCTTGCCTTTAGAGGATGCCCCAAAATTTTGCATAGCACTAGTGGCGCTGCGCAAAGTAGGCCAAAATTTCACAAAAAAACAAAATCTTCTTCAAATTTCCTCAAAATTGTTGTGGACCCTCCTTAGATGTTTCTAGACAGTTTCTGAGAATATTCAGCCAAAATTCCAAGGCTTTCATGCTCATCTGGGCTTTTTAGGTTTTTCATCTCAAGGAGGGCTTCTTTGAGTTTGGCATTTGCAAGCTTGCTGTTCCTTGCGTAATGTTTGGTCATCTTCTTTTGGAGGACAAGGCCTCTATTGATCTTCTTGAAGTAATTGCATTCATTTTTATAGTAGTGAATGACACACTATGCTCTTTCAAAATTTCCTCCCATTATTTCACTTGTGCATCTTTTTCTAGGAGCAGCATTTTAGTGGTCATCTCCTCATCCTGCTCATCACTGTCTAGATCAATGAATTCAGGCCCTTGGGTAGCTCCTCCTTAACTTTTCTTGCTACTCATTCCTTTCTATATTTTTCTTTCCTTTTTCCACTCCTTTGATGGCTTGAGAAGAGATGGCCCCTTCCATTTTTGAGGCAGCAAACACATCTCTTTGTCCTCTATAGTATGTGCATATGTGAGGTGTGGTGATGGAAGTTTTGACCATGTTTTCATCATTGCTTTGACCCTCCTCTTGGCTTTGTTTTTTATTGAGGTTTATTACTTTTTCATTTTCTGCATTATCACTTTTAGTTTCTTGATCCTAAAAAAACTAACTAGTGTCATGACAGTCTTGACTGCTGTCAAGACTATCATGAACATTTCCTTGGCTGCCTTGTACATTATGCTGACTGTCTTCTTCAGCCTGCTCACTGCCTTGTGTTTTATCACTGTTTTCCCCATCACTCCCCATATCCTCCCCCTATTCTTCATGTATTTCTATATTGGCCTCACTGAATTCTTCTCCCTCACTCTGATCACCATGTTATTCTTGATGTCCACTTCTTGCTTCACTTGATGCATCAAGAGAAGGAGAGGAAGAGATGTGTGCCTATGGTGAGGGTACTTGTGTAGATGAGGAAGGCAGATTTGTTTGAAGAGGATGTTGTGGTTTAGAAAAGAACTCATGGTTTATGAAAGCATCCCAAGGTACACCCTGCTATTTGAGTTGATGTTCAATGACCATCTTGATCAGGGAATGGTGGAACAAGCTAGACATTTTTTGGGGAAAATTCCTCCTTTGAACAACATAACTCATTTTCACAATACTCCTATAGAGATAGTAGGGTAGGTCAAGTGCCTTAACCCCTGTAAAATGCATAAGGAGTCTAATATGATAGTTATAGACCCTGGAATATCTCCCCTCATAGGTGAAATACCTCATGATAGCCAACATCAAAGGTGCATATCTATGTTTGAGATGTGAAAAAAGAAAAATAGTGATACTGCCCAGTCTATACCTCCTTTTGAGAAATGGCAAAAAAAACTCTCTTTCCATCTTACCATTCTTGAACCATTTCTCAAACACTGAGGGGATACCGGTGGCCTCAGATATGGACACTGTTGAAATCTCAAATTTAATCCCTACAACGTCTGAATGTTTGTTTTGAAAATTAAGAATGAGGGGCCTTGTAAGCTTGGGATTACCCTTCACATTTTTGACCCTCTCATAGAACTGAAAACACCTTGTGTTTTGGAAGCATGACAAGATCCTAGGAGAGGATGTGATAGCCACTATATTATGGGGTTCCAACCTCTTAACTTTCCCTCCCTTGTGCTTTAATTTTGGAGGTCTTTGATTACCTTGACTATCACTGTTGTTTTCCATCTCTGACATGGTGATGGGGCGGGGGGCACTGATTTGGAATTTTTGAGGCCTTTTGAGTGTTTTTTGCAACTCAAGGTTTCTAATCCCAAATGCAGCAATCAACCTTAATTTCCTCCCCCACACTTTCTACTGTTTCAATTTTAGTTTCAAAGTGTCACTGCTTTCCTTGTCTTTGACCTAGTGTTTCACCCTCCTAGGTTATTACCTTAACCACTTGAAAAAAAATGTGTATTTTTGTAAATTTGACTTGGGGATTTGCAAAGAAAAACCACTTGCCACTTTTGTTTAAGCTTGAAGGCACCTTTGAAGACAAATTTGTGTAGTTGGGGATCTTTCTGGCCTGTTTGGCACCTTCCAGAACTTTTCGCAGTGCCTGGGTGGTTGAACGCCCTTTTACGCAGTGCCGGGGTGTCGGGCGCCTATTTGCATAGTGCCTGGGCATCGGGTGCCTGTTTGCGTAGCACCAAGGAAAAAAATATAACCTCTGCACACGTTTTTGGGTGGGTCGGACGCCTTTTTGTGCATCGCCCAAACTTTGCGCAACATAGAAGAAGACTTTGCACAACGCGGTGTAGAAACAAACAGAAAGAAAGATGCTTTACGTAGCATCGATTCTAGTTTTGCGTAGCGCCTGGATTTTGCGCAGCGTTTTGACAAATTTTCCTAGAAATGGCCCAGAAACTTTTTTTTCTCTCCTTGGAATTTTTCTCTCCTTGCAAAGTGCGGGAATGACTCACTCAAAGAATTCAAAATCCTTAATTCCTTTAGGAAAAAGAAAAATCAAAATATGAAACCCACTTTTGTAATGTTTAATGTTTATTTATCTTTTCTCACTGTGCCATTTTTTGACTGTTTGGAATTTGCAGGTGGCGTATTTGATCTACAAAGTTGTTTTTCTCTATTTTTTGGGGGCTTCTTAGGTTTCTCTTTAATATTGCCAATCTATTTGAAGATATCAAGACTATCCCTATCCACTTTTTGAAGGAAAAGACACTTGTCTTTGGATTCTTTATCATTTAATACAAACAGCAAACCTATCCACTTTTTTTCCATTTCTCCCTTTTAAATTGATATCCCTTGTATACCCTCTATAGTCTCTCAAACCGTATTCATCACTTTGCAACAATCTTCAATGTGCATTTGATGGTAGTTGCAGTGGCTCTTTTCCTTGGTGGCCTTTGTGATGGTTTCTTGCCTTGCTGACCCAGTATGAATCCTTTGTCGAAGTGTGAAAAAGGACCACTTTTAGCTACGCATAACTAATAGCCCTAACATCAAATGTGGCTGCCAATATCTTCGGATCTGCAGTTAGTTGATCAAGACAAAAGCTGCAAAAAACCAGATCTATGCATAGAAAGACATTAAGCAGTAAAAAGAAGGGTTTGCTCCATATATCCAATAGACAAGACAAGAACAATTTTTGAAAGAATTTTTGTATTAAGGGCACCTGGGAGGAAAACAAGAAAGCGTATCCAATTCTCCTCAATGGGATGGGTTCTTGGAAGTCCTCAGCACTTCAGATCTAGAATCTCTCTCTCTTGTTGGTGTAGAAAACCCACACAAAGAATAGAACTCAAAGGGAGCTCACACAGCAAATAGTGGAAAAATGTGACCAAGTGTATAGATCTAGAGTGATCTAATAGGCAACAAAAAGTGAAGAATGGTAGGAAAAACCCTCCTATTTATAACAAAATATTGGGTCATTCTAGATCTTGGTGCATGATTAAAATAATGTTAACCAAATCTAGATCCACCTTTTATGGAATATTTTATTATATTTGTTGGAGGGAAAAAGGTATTTGACTTGGGTCAAATCCCTTGATTAGTCAAAAATAAATAAATAAATGATTTATTTATCTTTTTAAGGAAGTGGTTGAAAGATAATCAAATAAATAATGATTTATTTAATTATTTGTGGGTGATTTGGTCATATTTAACAAGGAATATTATCTAAATAAGATTTAAATAATTATTACTAGAAAATAATAAGATAAATAAAGGTTTATCTAATTAATTTCTTTGTTTTTGGGTTAAACATGACTAGGAATAATAATTAAATTATGGTTTAATTAATTATTCCATGAGGAAAATTAAACAAAAATAGGTTTGTTTAATATTTCCTTTTGGGGTTTCCTATCTAGACCATAAAAAACCTAATAAATGTGGTTTATTAAGTTATTTTACATAGTGAAAGCAATTTTACTTAGGGTAAAATTGGTCTTACATGGTGTACTTGGGTCCATCCAATGATAATAGGTTAGATGACCAAAAAATGGTGTAACAGATTGCCCCCCTAGTGTGCGAGTGTCAGGAGCAAATTGTATGACCGAAGTACGTTGTAAGAACTCAATCACTAGACAACAAAAGGGAAGTCAGAGAGAGAAATGCAAGGTAGATAGTGTGCTGAAGAACTAGACCCTGAGGAGACGAGACTCGCAGGTGCAACAAGTCTCTTTTTTATGAGAGGGTACCTGTGCTGAAGGCGGCGGGGGAGGCATACCTATGCCCGCCGAGACAAAGTACAAAAGAATAGTGTGTCCAGTAAACAAGGGACCGAACCATAAAGTACAACCGGCATAAACATGAGCCAGATAATAATACAATGAGGAATCCCACATACATGTTGTGCCTAGGATAACAGCCAGGACTTATACAATAATATCTGAGTACATGAGATACAAGTACAACCCAAATGCCCCCTATACGCGGGGAAGGGCTCACAAAATCTGACTGATACATGCAAATCAAAGAGGCGCTGCAAGCGGCTAAGGCCGACATCATCAAATATATGGAGCTGCATTGAAGGCTGCAATGAAGAGGTCATCCGGGCATGTGGGGGGCTACCTGCAGGGCCACCCCCTCATGAGGGCTGAGACATCTCACACACACCCGGGCATCACCAATAGCTGCTGCTGCATCACTGGACCATCAAGCATACGGATCTCGATATGCTGAAAGGAGTTGGAGTGGAGAAACAATCAAGTCAAAGGGAAATGAGAGATCCCTTTGCCTGATCCGAGGCACCGAACAAGAGTGGAAGATGGAACCAAGGTACACCGCCCTCTAGACCTGTCTTCTGGAATGAAGGAGCTGATGTCGACAGAAGGAGGTCCGCCATAGGTGAGGCAATGAGAGATCCTCAACTAAGGCACGAGAGAAAATAGTAGAGCGACGGACAGACTGACACTAATGATGATGGTGAAATGGAAAGGACTGAGTAGCGAATGGACGACTTCCCTTGTTAGAGCATAAAGGGCATGAATGACATGGCAGCGACTGACACAATATCGTAAGGGATAGGGGACAGTGGGACTAAAGGTCATAATATGCGACACAAGAGAGAGACCAAGCAATGAAGGATGGAGGGCTATAGCGGGGTACAAAGGGACTCGGGATAGACTCCATGAATGCGATGATGACTCAACTTGGATGCTCTAAACAAGGGCGACTCGATGGTGCTACCACACAGTAAAGGCCCAATGGGGGACCATGAAAACATGAGTACAAGGTGGGAACTCATGACGAGAATCGACACGAACATGGACAAGTATGGAGGGGAAGTGGTGCCCCAAGTACAAGTGTTGTAAGTGAAAAAATTCGATTTAAAGGGGAGGTGAAGTGACCCTTCTTGGACAAAATGGGTCTGGGTGAAGTAGCAAATCACAAAAACAAAAAAAGATGCTGGTAAATTCTAAGGGTAATATTTCTTAAGATAGAGTGCATTGCAAGGATTAGGAAGGGGATTGCCTTCGAAATCCTCTAAGAGGTATGCCCCCTTACCGAGATCCTTACTGACGATGTAAGGGCCTAGCCATAATGGGTCGAAATTCCCATGACCAAGGACATCATGGGCCTGGTCATACACTAGAACAAGGTCACCTTCGTGAAAAGTGCGAGGCTGGACTTTTCTGTCATACTAGGCTTTGGTGCATTTCTTGGCTGCTTCCATGGTTTGCAAGGCAACACGGCGGTCTTCGGCAGCACGCTCAAGCATGATAATTCATTTTTCTAGAGGTTGGGTGTCAGGGAGAAGTTCAACGGCCAGATGCGGGGAAGGAATTTTACACTCGATCGGTAAGACTGCCTCCTCTCCAAAAACGAGGTGGAAAGGAGTAAACCCGGTGGCAGTTTTAACAGAATTTCGATAGGCCCACAAAGCAGGGAAGAGCATAAGATGCCAGTTGGTTCCGTGCTTATTCACCGTTCGTTGAAGCATAGTCTTGAGGATTTTGTTGACTGCTTCAACTTGGCCATTACCTTGGGGGTAATAGGAGGAGGAATATTGGTGCTCAAAACCCAACAGTGAGGATAGCTCATGCCATATCTCATCTTCAAAATGTCTGCCATGGTCAGAGACCAGTTGTTTCGGAACCCCGAATCGAGCGATAATGTGGTTAAAGAAAAAGAGGGCTGTGGTAGCTACCGTGTTGTTAAATGTTGGCATGGCCTCGGCCCATTTTGTGAAATAGTCGATCGCCATGATGATATATTTGTGGTTACCAGCGGATGGCGGGCGACACTCCATAAATTCGATGGCCCATTTACAAAAGGGACCAGTTGAGACGACCAGATGGATGGGAGCTGGGGGAGCTCGAGCCTTAGGGGCGAAATGTTGGCAATTGGGACAGTGTTTGACTGCCTCAATGCAATCACTGAAGAGGGAAGGCCAAAAATACCCAGCGCGCATGACTTTCTGGGCAGTAGCAAGACCGGAGAGGTGGCCACCGCAAGCGCCGCTATGGCAGGCATTAAGGACATGTTCAACTTCAGCGTGTGTGAGACAACGACGAAGGACAGTATCAATCCCGCAACGATAGAGGTCGTCACCGATAAGGAGGTATCGGGGAACCTGGTATCGGATACGTCGGCGAGCCTCACGATCAAGGTGGATGGCGAAATTTTGGGTTCGCAAGTAATTAAGAATATCGCCATACCACGGGTCGTCAGAAGTAATGGAAAATAAGTGTTCATCAGGAAAATCATCATTAACTGGGGGGTCTTGCGATCCGGTAGGTAATTCAGAAATGAGCTCAGCGAGGGCTAAGCCTTTGTTACTCTTTGGTGTGACAAATTCGAGGTCGAATTTTCGAAGAATAACGACCCAATGTGCGCATTTCCTGAGGATACGACGACTCAATAGGAAGGCCATGGGGTTGGAATTAGTCACAACCTTGGTGGAGCACATGAGGATATAATGACGAAGTTTTTGATTGAGAACATGAAGGCCGCCGCTAATTTTTCTTCATATGAGTAGGAAATGAGGTCCTGCTGCTGTTCTTACCGACATAGTAAATCACATGCTCGATACCATTGTCATCTTCCCCGGATAAGGACTCCGCCGACCGAATAGGTGGAAGTAGAGATGTACAGATTTAAGTCCCGATCAAAGTCGGGAGGGCGGATTAAGGGAGCGCGTATGTGAGAGCCTGCTTGAGGGCATCAAAAGACTCATGAGCATGTATCCCAAACAAATGGGATATTGGATCGGGAGGAGTCTAAGGAACCCATGTGCGGTGGTGGCATAGTCAAGGATGAACCGACGAAGAAAATTAGCTTTGCCTCCGGGAGACTTTGGAGCCGGCGTAGGGTACGCGGAATGGGAAGTTCAAGAATGGCTTGAAATTTCAAAGGGTCAAGAGTTATACCATCCTTAGACACAATGAAGCCTAAGAGATGGCCGGCGGGAACACAAAAGACGCATTTCAATGGGTTAAGGCAAGATATTATACTTGCGACATTGGAGAAAATGGTACGCATCATGTAGGTGTTGCGCCCGATGCTTAGAGCGCGCAAGGAGGTTGTCTAAATAAGCAAGGATAATATGAGCTAAGTCATGGAAAAAATAAGACATGGCCCGTTGAAAAGTGGTGCCGGCGTTTTTAAGGCCGAAAAGCATGACCCAAGAAGCGAAAGTTCTCACCGATCAATGAACGCAGCTTTTTGGGCTGATCGAAATAGGCTCGACAACAATTTGGTTGTATCCGGAGAAACCATCCATAAAGGAGAACTCATGCCCCGCACACTCGTCAATGATTCGTCAATGAACCCGTGTGGGGAAGTTGTCTTTGGGAAAAGCTTTGTTCAAGTCGCGAAAGTCCGTGCGTACATGGATGGTGCCTCGTCTGAGAACGGGAGTCAGTTGGACACCCAAGTGGTGTATTCAATGGGGTAAATGAAACCAGCTTGCTTGAGCTTATCGATTTCGGCTTTGATAGCGTCACGTCCGGAAGGATGAATGGGTCTCAAATTTTGACGAATCGGATTGGCATCGTGCCATGTGTCGATATGGTGTTTGACGATGGCGGATCGAGTCCGGCATTTCGGTATCAGACCAGGAAAATATCGCGGAATTCTTTGGAAAAGTTTGGTGTAAGCTTTCCACTTCCTTCCGGCATTGGGTACCCAAGGTGACAAATTCTTCGATTCCCCGGTTTGACCTAAAATGTCGATTTTGATGGTAGGAGAGATATTGGCCATGTTTCCTTCTTCGAAAGCATCATGGATGGGATTTTTTTGAACCAATCGAATTCATCGGGGATGAAGTCTGGTTTCCACAAGATACCGGTCATGGGACTGTGGGAGGAAGTATGCACGATGGTGCATATCATCCCATGGAAATTCTAGGTTGGTCATGGCTTCCATGATGTCTTCATTAGACCGGAAGATGGGAAGACTAGAGGAAGGAGGATCACCCGATGAGGTAGTGATGTGGTGACGGGTCATCGTGCGGAGAAGAGCTTAGAGGCACGTACGTCAACATCCAAGGTCGGTTGAGAGGGAACCGAGAGTGCTCGCAAGGTGAAGGTTAGGTGAATTATCTCGCAAGGATGACGATAGGTACAAAATGGTGGTTGAAGGCTCCGCTGGTGCGATAGCCGGAGGAGGAATGTGAAAGGGAGTAGAAATATCCTCCGGTCCTATCGAAGTAGAACTCGTTGCACAAGTGAGAAGGCATCTTGTCATGTGTAGCCTTGAATTGGTGGTACGTGTCTAAGGAGGAACGATACTCACAAGGCGGGACATGGGGGTGTAATGGCCGTGGAAATCGCACAAAGCACAAGGGTGATTTGTGCGCAAGGTTTTTAGTTTCTCGGATAGAATCCGGGATGCTGACATAGACTTCGGGGATGTTAGAGTCGGGAAACGCCGTTGACCAGGATCTTGAGGTGCGGCAATTCAGACACATATGGGTGGCGTGACCGACAACATCGCACAAAGCGCACCGGATAGGGCGTCAGGCGGTCGAGGAGGGGTAGGGTTTGCTCGTGCGGCTTCGTCCCGATTGGGTGCCCCCTTACGAGCTTTGCCTTTCTTTGTCAGGGCTATCACCACAAGGGTGTGGTCCCGGGGAGGTGTGGGGGGTCCGAGGAAGCGAGGGGGGACCGTGCTGGAACCGGTGTCAAAGCAAGGTAAGCTTTGGGATGACCTGGGCAGCGGCGAGAGGGTCAAGGTACTCGCACGGGTATGCCCAAGGTCGTTAGGGAGAGAGAGGGTGGCCATGACGGGAAAGAATAGACTCCAGGAGGGGGGAGCCAGGAAAGGTATCTCGACCAGCAGTAATAACTAGGGAGGGACGGCTCCGAGATGGTTAAGGCTCGGGGGAACCGATCCAGGAGGATAAAGGGGTTCGGTGGATACCAACCGTAGGAGAAGCGTCAAGGATGGGGTCCGGCTAGCCGAGATGAATGGCTAAGAGCGGGTTGCCGAGGGCGAGGGGTGCGTGTGAGGTTGTCGACTAGCCGAGGCAAAGCTGCTTAAGGGCAGCTCCGAGACGATTGCATCATGCAAACATTCAATAAGCCGGGATCGCAGATATGAGGGGGGGAGACGAGAAAAGTTCCAAGCAAACGGGAGGAATTTTGTAGACACCGGGGGAGACACCGGTCAAGGAATCGACGGTTTGCTTATTGGCTACGTAAGAGATAGTCGTCCTCAGTGAGGTTTGAGAATTTTGGCTCATGATATGTCAAGTGGTCAATGGTGACTATCTTTCCATTATGGGGAAAAGACATCTTGCGGAAGACCGCGGATGGGACAGCAGACATGGCATAGGTGTAGCTTCGCCCCAATAGAATGTTGTAGTCTAGAGGGGCGTCAATGACTTCGACATCAACGCAAACAGTCTTACCGGCGAGGGTGATAGGACAATTACGAAACAGGCCAATGGGCTGGGAGGCATGACCATCCCACGCTCGAAGGGTGATCGTGGAAGGGGCCAGCTCAGGAGATCTGAGTTGCTTCCAAACCGAAGCGGACATCACGCATGTGGATGCCCCCTCATCAATTATACACCGGGACACGTTGGCGTTCCGGATTTTGACTGGGATTTGGAAAGCGACGGAAGGAGGGAGGGGAGGATGGTCCGATTGAGTGGCGTTGAAAACAATCATTTGGTCATCAGCAGGATCTACTACGCCCACGGCAGATAATAGAGCCTTCTTTTCGGAAGGGCACGACTGGAGGAGTTCCAGTGTGGAAATGGCAGCAGGAGACTGCGCCAGATCATCTACTATGCTATACGAATGAGCAGCTCGACCAGAAGCAGCATTTCGACGTAATGGTCCCTTAGGAATCTTGGTATGGACCTCAATTTTGGGTTGAGGGATATGTAAGGGACCACTGGATGTCGAAAGAGGCTTTGTAGAACCTGAAGAGGGAGGCTCGGGGGCAGACTGAGCAGGAGGCTTGGGGTACTGACGAGACCGAGTTTGAAGGTGAAGATCGACGGATGGGTTAGGATCGGAGTGCATCATAAGGATCTGGTAATCAGAGGAACCAAAAATGGAAGGGGGGGTGGTTACCTGGCTGTCGGGTGGTTGGGTAGCCACGAATCCTTGCTGAGGGAAAGGATCGGTAAACACAGCTGGCTAGGTAGTGGCCACATTAGGAGGAGCATGAGGGGAGGTGTGATGTCCGCGCAATGTGGCTTGAGACTCCCACATCTGCTGCATCTGGGGTAAGAGGGGACAATCGTGGGTGTAATGACCATAAACACCGCAACACGAACAAGGCTTACTTGTGCGAAGCGGCCTGTCCGGCTTGGGCTGAGTGCCCTGTTGCTGGTTGGCAGTGTTAGGGTCCACACCAGGATTGGGTCCACGGGTACCAGGGGCAGATTGGTTTGGGTTGCCTCTCCGCCTTCTTTGAGAAGAAGGGGGATTAGTCGCGCCCTGCTGTGCAAATAATTGCCCTGGAGGGGGCTGTAAGTACTGTTGCGGGTTTTGAAGAGGCAAGGGAGATGGAAGCACGTATGCTGGAGGAGCTGGCGCACCAGGCTGCGGATAAGGGTAATGGTGGGGTTGGGCAACATTGAGGTAAGCAGGAGGTTGGGCAAAAGGAGGAGGCATGCCGTATCCTGGATACATGCTACCGGGAGGGGGGAGAGTGCTAGAGGTGCTGGCCCCTCCCTGAGGGAGACCATAGCCCATAGGAGGTTGAGCGTACGGATGGGAAAGGGCTCCAACGATATCGTCGGCGGAATGAGATGCCCCCAGGGCGTTAGCGCCACCGGGCCTGGGGAGGTCAGGAAGAACGGTATAAACATAACCAGATTGAGCGTAGATCAGGTCATATTTCAAGGCTATTTGGAGGGCGGCTTCTTCAGTTTGAGGAAAGTGAGAGGCGACATCTTTGCCGATGGGAGCGGGGAGGGTGCGAAGGAACCAGTCCATGTAAACCCGATCTTCGAAGGGAGGGGCTCGACATAAGCTCCGTCTTCTTCGCCATTCCTGAACATGGGCGGAAAGGCGTGTTGAAGAGGATTGCTTGAAGGAAGTCAAGAGCTCCGTGCCCGTATCGTATCGGAGAGGGAGCTGGAAGTACGACAAAAAGGCTTGGGCAAGAGTCTCAAAGGTGGTATGGGTAGAGGTGGCTTGTTCGACATACCATTTAGAAGCTTCGCCGGTGAGCGTGCGTTGGAACAAACGAAAACGGATGGAGTCATCGGTAATGGAATTGGAGGAACACCACATGTGGAAAGATCGGACATGATTGGTTGGATCTTCTCCATTAAGGCCCTCAAACTTAGGGATGTCGGAGGGGAGCTTGGTTGGCATAACGGGCCAGTTAGCATTGTGGTGAATGGGGTCATTGATCAACTGATGGAAATCGGGGAGGCTGAGGCCTGCAATGTATGGCAGCACAGGGGTGGCCGGGGTAGTTCCTGTGGCGGTTCCGCTAGTAGTAGGGCCGGCATTGGGGCCGGGAGAACCGCTAGCGTTAGGCCCTGGACCAGACATAGTGAAGGTGACAGGGGGAGAACCGGGAGGAGAAGGAGGACCCGATGAATCAGGAGAGGAGTCGGAGTGCGGACTCGAAGGTGGACTGGCTCGACGACGGCGGGGCGGAGCAGGTCGATCGACCGGAAACTGAGGATGAAGGCCAAGAAGTCTCCAGGAAAGGCGCCTTGGGGGCGCAATGATGACAGGAAGAAGGAAACCGACAAGGGCAGAAAGGGACAGAATCAAGCGACGTCAAGGGCAGATAAGGTGCAGTGACAACTGATTTTAGAGTCTTTGCTAGGCGGTGTTAACCAGGCGCTTCTTCACTTAGGGTCAGTGTGTGATGTGCGTTAATTTTAATTTTTAAACCCTTTTCGTTTTGAGAGCAAGAAAAAGTGTGCTGCGTAACTGAAAATAAATCTGCGTAGAACAATATAGATTGCTGAAAGGACAGAACATTTAACAGCTAACTATGCATCAATCTAACCCAAAAAGGCGGGTCTCTCAAAACTACTCTAAAAGAGGGCAAAAATTTACTCAAAACACACATAAAAAGAGGTCAATAGATCTAGGGTCGAAAGGGACAGGGATCTAGAGGACAAAGCTGCTGAAAAGAGGTGCAGATCACAGCCAAGAGACAGAGGCAAGGTGGCTGGAAAAAGGAAGGAAATCAGAAAAAAATGGAGGGGGCAAGGGGGAGGCCCAGAAATTAGGTCCAAACAAAACGACAGGAGGTGATTTGAAAGGAAGAAAGGCTGATTTCAAAGGATCTGAAAGGGAGGTAACAGATCTGGAAAAAAGGAGGCTGAAGCTCTGAAAAACAGACGGCTGAAACAGCTTAAAAGTCTTCCACAAAAAGTGGAGGGTACTAAAGCCCTAGGGGGCTAGGTTCCCACTTAGATGAGTAAAAACACACGACCAGTCGAAATTAGTCGAGACAAGAGGTCAGAGGACCCCGGCAGAAACTTAAGAAACCCGTAAAATTGGCAGAAAAATTTCACACAAAGCATGTGGGAGCTCGACCGATTTCAAAGGCGGTGCTCACAGTGAACAAAGCCGAAAAGTGCGATTCGGAGGCCCGTTGTGTCGCAAAGCCTAGCTGGGTATGCGACTCCCCTCATTCCCACATCTTGCCGATTTTTCGTGTAAAAGTTGTCGTCTCGCCTACAACAAACATTCGGCGTAATAGGGCTTAAACATGCTGGTTAGAAATTTTATCGTTAGAAGCAGAGAAAACAACATAAAAATAGGAAAAATAAACAGCTGAAAAGAAACCCCAGGGTCTGAAGTAGCTGGATATGCAGGAATATGAAAAACGACAGCGGTCGTAATTTAAAACCCGTGTGGAGACACCATTTGTTAGTATGAATCCTTTGTCGAAGTGTACGAAAAGGACCACTTTAGCTACGCATAACTAATATCCCTAACAACGAAAGTGGCTGCCAATATCTTCAGATCTGCGGTTAGTTAGACAAGAAAAGAGCTGCAAAACACCAGATCTATGCATGGAAAGACATTAAGCAGTAAAAATAAGGGTTTGCTCCATATACCAATAGACAAGACAAGAACAATTTTTTGAAAGAATTTTTGTATTAATGGGGCACCTGGGAGGAAAACTAGAAGGAGTATCCAATTCCCCTCAGTGGGATGGGTTCTTGGAAGTCCTCAGCACTTCAAATCTAAGATTTCTCTCTCTAGTTGATGTAGAAAACCCAATGCAAAGAGTAGAGCTCAAGGGGAGCAAATGGCAGAAAATGGTGACCAAGTGTATAGATCCAGAGTGATCTAATAGGCAACAAAAGGTGAGGAATGGTAGTAAAAACCCTCCTATTTATAACAAAATATTGGGTCATTCTAGATCTTGGTGCATGGGTTAACCAGATCTAGATCCACTTTTTATGGAATATTTTATTATATTTGTTGGAGGGAAAAGGTATTTGCCTTGGGTCAAATCCCTTAATTTGTCAAAAATAAATAAATAAATGATTTATTTATCTTTTTAAGGAAGCGGTTAGAAGATAATCAAATAAATAATGATTTATTTAATTATTTAAGGAAGTGGTTGAAAGATAATTAAATAAATAGTGATTTATTTAATTATTTATAGATGATTTGGTCATATTTAACAAGGAATATCATCTAAATAAGGTTTAAATGATTATTCCTAGAAAATAATAAGATAAATAAAGGTTTATCTAATTAATTTCTTTGATTTTGGGTTAAACATGACTGGGAATAATAATTAAATTATGGTTTAATTAATTATTCCATGAGGAAAATCAAACCAATATAGGTTTGTTTAATATTTCCTTTTGGGGTTTCCTGTTTTAACATAGTGAAAGCAGTTTTACTTAGGGTAAAACTGGTCTTACATGGTGTACTTGGGTCCATCTAATGATAATAGGTTAGATGACCAAAAATGGTGTAACAAAATGACAAAGAAATCTAGATCTGAAATGTACTTGTATTTGCTAGATCTGTTTACGGAATGATTAGATCTGAGATGAGGCGAACATCTGTCTGAAGTAAAAGGGTTAAATCTAAACTGAATATCTGATCTGAAGAAGTATGCTGCTCTATAATGACTGAAGATGTATACGCTAGTTCGGAACATCGAAAGCGCGTATATACGCGAGTTTGGTAAAGAGAAAGTGCGTATCTGTCTTGAAGTATAAACATATGTATACGTTGGTTGATGTGAACGGAAGCGCGTGTATACATGCGGAGTCAGCTGGTAAGCAGTATGAAAGCTAAGTTCACAGATTCACGAGAGTATAAAATGTCACGATACGTTGCAACATTGTTGCGATGTCACGGCTACATTCTACGGTTACGAGTTGAATACGTATCGAGTTTGGTTGTATGATGGAGCTTAAATATGTGGAGTGGGTCCCGGTCGAAAATATGAATAAACGAGACTGCAAGTTGTGTTCTGTGAAGTTGGTTGTATCCCGATGTGAAGATGATGGCGTGGTCCATAGAGTCTTGGGGTTGTAGCCTTCGGTCGGGGTTGCTCAGCGGGTGAAATTTGTGCTTAGTCCGGGGGGGTCGTAGCTCCCTTCCAGGAGAGGCTGGTAAACGAGTCAGGGGGTTGGAGCTCCCTTCCAGGAGAGGCTGGTAAACGAGCGCAGGTGGGTGCCTGCGTGCTGGTCAAGTCTGCGCCAGCACATATGTTGTAAGATGTTTTCTCCATAATAAAATATTGAAGGCTGAGCAACTGCAGCGGTGGTTTTCTCCCGACTTGGGTTTCCACCTAAAATCCTGGTGTTCATGTGTGATGCTTATGTGTGATGGTTTATTCTATTCTTACTGCACATGTTTATTGTTTATTGAACATCTAATGAATGAATGATGGAATGATATAAGTGAAGAATTAATGGCATAATTAGATCTCTTTGTATACGCGAGTTTTATGAAGCATATCCACGTGTGTACGCTAGTTGTATTCAGAAAAGTAGCGTATGGGTTTTAGAGAGTGAAAAAGTAAAAATTTTGATAAAGTCCTAAATATTGATTCACCCCCCCTCTCAGTATTTTTCCCAACAGATGCAAAACCTCATAAGCAGAAGCTTAGAAAGATAAATCCCCTGCTGCAACCCTCCATTGAGAAAGAAATTAAGAAGTTGTTAAAGGCAAAAATAATTGTGCCATTGAGGTACTCTGAATGGGTGGGAAACCTAGTCCTTTTCTGAAAGAAGAATGGAGAAATAAGGCTGTGTGTTGATTTCTGAAATTTAAATAGAGCATCCTTAAAGGATAATTATCCACTGCCTAAGATGGATCACATCCTGCAGAAAGTGGTTGGAGCTTCTAGGATGTCAATGATGGATGGATTCTCTGGTTATAATCAGGTGGTTGTACTTCCAGAAGATCAAAAGAAAACTTCTTTCACCACACCATGGGGTACATTTATGTACGCCAGGATGCCTTTCGGGTTGATTAATGCAGGGGCCACTTTTCAAAGGGCCATGGACATTGCTTTTTTTGGGTAGCAGGATAAGTTTTTGGTAGTCTACCTCGATGATATCACTGTATTTTCAAAAGATGATACTGAGCACATTGAGCATTTGCGTAGAACTTTTGAGAAATGCAGAAGGTATGGTCTTTCTCTCAATCACCAAAAGTCTTTATTTGCATTAGAAGAAGGCAAGATTTTGGGACATATTGTGACTAAATATGGGGTAAAAATAGACCCTAAGAGGGTAGAGGTTATAAATGGTATTTCTCTTCCCAGAAATAAGAAGGAAGTGCAGGTATTCCTAGGGCACATTAATTTTCTGAGAAGGTTTATTCCTAAATATGCTGAAATATTTAGACATATAACCGACATGCTAAAGAAAAATAATGAGGTTAAGTGGTCCCAGGAATCATGAGAGGCCTTTACCAGAATAAAAAATGCTTTTGTAGAAGCCCCTGTGCTAGCTGGACTGGATTATGCTAAACCATTCATGATCTTTTCTTTTGCATCACCTCATACAATAGTAGGAGTTTTATTGCACAAAAATGAAGAAGGATACGAGCATCCCATTGCCTTCTTCAGTCAAGTGCTCCATGACGCAGAATTAAAATATAACATATTAGAAAAGCAAGCATACGCCCTAGTGAAATCCCTTAAAGCATTCCGCATATATGTCTTGCAGTCCCATATCATTGCATTTTTTCCTACAGCAGCTGTAAAAGATATTCTTATCCAAGGGGATAGTAAAGGAAAAAGGGGGAAGTGGATTGCCAAAATACAGGAGTATGAGCTAGACATCCACCCTACCAAACTAATCAAAGGACAAGGGCTAGCCAAGATCTTATCTGAATCAAACTATCAGGCTCTGGGTATAAATTTGTCCATAATATCAGGTGAGGAATCTGAGGAGAAAGAAGAGCGACAGGGAGTAAAGATAACTACTCTGAAAACACAGATGAAGTACCTCACCAGTCAGTGGTACAAAGAGATAGTAGAATATCTCCTCACACTCAGCTACCCTCCAAGCTGTGATAAAGCTAAATACAGAGCGCTAAGGTTGAGATCACAGAAGTACTTAGTCGCCAATGGCCAGCTATACTGGTGAGATCCCTCAAGCATTCTACTCCTGTGTCTCACAAAGGATGAGGTAGAGAGTATAATAGCCGAATTTCATGAAGGAATATGTGGGGGTCATTACAGCTAGAGGGCCACTGCTCACAAAATCCTGAAGGCCGGTTTCTATTGGCCTAAGCTCTTTGGAGATGTTTTTTCCCGGGTTAGAGCTTGTGATAAATGTCAGAAATTTGCTGAAAGACAGAAATTGGCACATCTACCCATGATTCCCGTCCACGTGGACGAACCATTCAGGCAATGGGGTATTGACTTTATAGGTGAAATACATCCTCCATCGAGTGGTTAGCATAAGTGGATTTTAACTGCCACTGATTATTTCACAAAATGGGTGGAAGACATACCTGCAAGGAACGCAACAGATGCTGTGATAATAAAGTTCATGGAAGAAAACATCATATCCAGGTTTGGCTGCCTTGCCGGAATAGTAACTGATAATGCCCAGGCCTTCAAGTCTACAAAGTTTGTGAGCTTCTGTCAACAGTATAACATCACACTAAGCCACTCTACAGCCTATTATCCATAAGGAAATGGCTTGGCAGAGTCTTCCAATAAAACCCTGGTGAGGGCACTGAAGAAGGCTATCAACGAAAGTCAGAAAAATTGGGATTCTCAGCTGAAATTCTCTCTGTGGGCCAATAGAATTACCAGCAAGAGAGAAAATGGGAAATCCCCATATGAATTAGTATATGGGAGGGCAGCAGTATTCCCTATTCAGTTAGCCTTACCAGTAGCCCGATTCATGCAAGAAAGTCAAGAAGAGCCTGATAATGTGACCAGGAGAATAAACCAGTTGGTGGAGTTGGAGAAAACACGGAGCCAGGTAAATCAAAAGCTGACTAAATATCAAGAGAAGATGAAATACCTTTTTGATCATCATGCCGAGGACAGGAATTTGCAGATTGGTGATTTAGTGCTCAGATGGGATGTCCGAAAAGCTGAAAAAGGGAAACATGGCAAATTCGACCCACTCTGGTTTGGTCCTTTTAAAATCGTGGAACAAGGGGGTAACAACACTTTCAAGTTGGAAAATTTACAGCGAGACTTTCCTGACACCCCTGTAAATGGTCAGTTCCTTAAGCCCTACTTCCAGTTCTGATCCAGGCATAGACAGCCTGGTGTATCATATTGTACATTAGTTTTCTGTTTTCATCATTGTTTGAATAATGTGGGTGTCGTGATGAATTATGAAAATAAAAGTTCAAGTGTTGAAGAGAAGTGTCCACATAAAATACTAACCAGTGATCTGTGAAGTTCTCGACACGCCCAGAGATGGATGTGTCGTCCCCAGGTGGAGCCAATGTTGATCATGTCAGCCCCCTCAGTCATTTTCTCCACGTGACCCGGGCGCTAGACCAAGCGTTAGCCCAGAGAGCGCTTATCGCAATTAGGGTTTCACATGTGCCCTTATCCTTTGTAAATGCAAAAGTTCTGATGCGATGTTGAACTTGTCTTTCGGCCTTTGAAATAATCTCAGCCGTCGATCTGTGTAAGATCTGACGGTCAGCGCTATTTCGCAATGCGCCCATCGCTCCTCCATTCACCCCTCCGATCTCATCACAACCGTCCAATCATCATGTGAAATCAAAGGTTTGCAGCGAATCCACCCTTGTGGTCCCCACGCCCAAAAGCATTGTTCATAAACAGCCGGTTTCTATCGCACAGCCTTTGGAGGGTGGGCAGTATTTTCCATTTCGGAGCGATTCCACTCATCAAACGACATGTGGCTCTGTCATTATTTCAAAACTGCCCCCCCCCCCCTATCGCGCGTTATTGTTCAGCATTTAACCCGACGCGATATGCATAATAACCGTCTGATTTGGGGCTCTCCATCCAACAGCCATCGCACCCCGAAGATGCGCGAAAATTAACCCAAGGTATCCGTACCCCTGGCCCGCCAATCCATCGCCCTCCAATATGTTTTCCACCGTCGATCTCCTCCTGAGATTGAACGGTCCATATTTATTCACAAGACCGTCGTTGCCCAGTCCCGCCACGTCACCATTCCACATGTTTTGTCACGCTTTCCTCCGTCCCCCTATAGTTTTCATTCAAAGGTCAAAATGTTAATTTTTCGCGTTTAATTTTCGGCATTCCGCCAACCTTCACCAGAGAATTTCTTCGCCATTCCACTGTGTTTTTCCATCATTTCTCCAAGCTGTGCTATCATCCTCATTATCCCCGTTGCATCCACCTTCCCATGCATTTGTTTTCTTGACGATTTTGTGTATTTTGCAGGGTACGAGCGGCAGTGAACCGCCATGATTCACAGTCTCAATTACAGTAACAGAGAACACTGGAAAGGACCATTTTTTTTCAAAGGCTGGAATTATGGAGAAAGGCCTGGGAAGCTGTTACGACATGACCTTCATTAAAGACGTAGGGTTAAACTCTATCAAATCCTCCAGAGTCATTCAAAGCATAGATTTCGCGATCGAAGATATTAATATTGCAGACAAAGAGTATCAGTGAAAGGTAGAGAATCAAAGGCATGTAATTGAAGATTTTGGGGCCTTAACCTAACCATTTGAAGGCAGAGTACCAGATCGAAGACCCCATAGATCACTCATAAGGTCTATGCATAGAAAACGATACCCTAAAGGTTTCATTTCAGCAGAATTTTCCTTCCAAGGAAGGACGGAATGCCCATGTGGTTTTTATTTCTATATCGTGTTCCTAAAAAGACTTCCACCCAGTGCATTTATTTCAGAAAGCAGGCCACAGAGTACATACAGCACCATAGAGTCATCAAGCAGTATGGGCGTGCACGTTTCCTCCATCCTATCTTAAAGAGGCAAATTAAATGTTCATCATCAACTTCCTTTACAAGTTTTCTTTTTCCCCTATAAAACCCCCGAAGAACAGATTATTGAGGGTTCCAGATTTTATTAGAAAATTATGCAGTAAGAGGATTTTTGTATGCATTTCGTAAAAACTCTCATATGAATGTATAGAGCCCGTTGGGTTTCAGTGAGGAAGAGTTCCGTCTTTAAAGATGATTCTGATATTTGGTGTCTCGCAGTGTGTAACTTTCTCTTATATGTGCCAATTTAATAGTTCATTTCGTTTCATCTGCCTTTCTTGTATCATGTTTCTGGAATGCGAGTGGCTCACTGGTTTTTGGTATGGATTTATCCTAGTTGATACCCATGCTCGGATTAGTCAAGTGCTTTAAATATGGCTCAGGCATGATATGTTGTTTCACCATTCACTTCAACCATATTTCTGCTATATTAGTTTCTTTGGGAGGTTATTTTTAAAACGCTATTGTCATGTATGGATTCTTAAATTGGTAAGCCCATTACATGTTAATATTGTGTATCTGGATATCATCTCAATGACAGCTAGTATCCTCTTAATCTCTCATACACAGCCAACACCTTCTGATAATCTATTTATGTGACATATCTTTTGAATCGGCCCTCTTTACAGTAAGTTGCCTCTGAATTGTCTGATGCTTTTATGTTGGAAGTTTTCCACCTTGCCTCTGCAGTGTTGCTCTTCCTGTATCTAGTTTCTGAAGGTCTTGGTCCCATTCGAAATTAATATTTCTTGTTTCAGGAGATAGCATGAGAGCCTTTTATTGATAACTTCCCCTGTTATACCATATGCTCCTTGCTATATAAGATGTCCTAGGCATTGGTCTTTCACAACTCAAGGTTGTCTCTAGGAACCACAACAGAATGGAAATGACCCTTTTTTAGAATTGCTTTTTTCTTTGACCCTTATTTTGATCTAAGAAGGTATTGGTGCATAAAGGACTAGATATTCTCACTAGTTCATCAAGAATTTTCTGGGTGTTTTCTAAGGTATCTTCAAGGCAGTCCATCTTCTACCATAACAAAGCACACTAATTATTCATAGGAGATTATGTCAATCATGCCTTTCAAAATATTAAGTTTATCTTTAAACAAATTTGGCCCAGAGATGCCAATGAATAAAACCTATTGTAACCACAGCCACAATAATCCCCATTGACTTGAATCACATTACATACATTTACCATCACATAATGACACATAATTCCTTATGATATTTCCTCAAAACATTGTTTTTAACAAGCTTAAAAATAATCCCCGATCAAATTAACAATTGTACATATACTCTTCTTTTTTCTTCTCCTTTTTTTTTAATATATACATAATATTGGAATCTCGGCCAACAAAAAAAGTGAAATTCGATCTTCTACAATAGATCTGACAATAATCCTTTCTTCGACACTAGAAAATATACACAATAATGAGACAACTAGGGTGGCTATATAGAACCACCAAAATTGACGAGATTCTAGTTAGGTTTGTTGCAATGGAAATCGCAAGGAGTTGTTACTCCAAGATCTAGTGTCTGATAGATCACTAGACAGAAAATGCATGACTAAGAATATACAAAATATCCCAATCCCATATGGTTCAACAAGCATCATGCAATTGGATTTACACTATGAGAAAGAGAATAGTACATTTCATCCTCGCAATTTGGCGGCGAATCTTGAGTTCGTAGTAGAATTATTGCACTCCACAAGAGCGATCTACCTAATACGCTTCTGATTTCAACAACTGAACACAATCACAAACATTCAAGGATGATGAGAGATATTCCTTAGAATATTGTTAGATAAAAATGATGACAAAAACCAATCACAAGATCTGAAACACAACCATGTAAGGGAGAGAACATAGATCTTCATTAATATCATAAATATGATACGACACTTCTATACATTTTCTTTAGCGTCTCCTCTCTATGATCTAACATAGTTTCCCCACTAGATCCAATGAATGAGAATGAAGAGCACTCACATAGGCCTAAGACCTCACGAGCTCTCAATGTGGCAGTAAGATGGCAGCATAAGATCAAGATCTTAGCACATTAGAAGTATGTCTCTTCAAAACTGACTCTCCCAAAATGGTAGAGCTCTTGCCCTATAGTTTGGATACTCTCCTCCACACCCTTTTCTCTTGGTGAGATTATATAGGCTCATTGAATCCTTTGGGAGAATATAACTAGACACATAAGGGCTTAAGAAGTAAGGAAACCTCTAAAATAATGAACCCCTAGCCAACTCATACACAAGTGGGTCAAGTTGATCTCTTTGGGAATGGGAAACTCTAGAAACCTTTTTCACAATTATAATATTTTGGAAAAATAATCATATAAATTTATCAATTATGTAATTTCACCCTTTTATCATGAGATAAATATCACATAAGTAAAAGAAAAGGTGAAAAGGGATGAATTTTAGCCAAACAACTGAGGTAAGTTGATATTGGGTTTCTATCACTATAATGGAGTGGAAAATAGGGTTATAACCAATTCCCCCTAATTTATGAGGTCCGAATGAGAACCTGATGGCCAAAATATATTATGAAAAAACCCAGAGGTCAAAACGGTAGTGGAGAAACAAGCCAAGAACGCGGATTAGAAAACATTAAAGCTGAAGTCTCAATTTTGTTTATAACATCCCCGAGGTGGGCATACCCATGCTCGGTCATAAGAATATACTAAACATGGCCACCAAACATGCACTGTGGATCCATGACATAAAGTGCTAGAACATGGCCAAAACAGACATACATAGTGGATCCATGTGACTCAATGAAAAGAGCATAGCCACTAATGAATACAATCATGGATCTATGGCATAGTATACATAAGTAGGAATATGGATACATGATAAACAGGGAGGTTTCCAAGATATCCCTCAAACTACATAAATGATACATAACTCCGACGCAGCCTGGGAAGGATGGCATGTAAGAGTGATATGGGTCTCTGACATAACTCCAATGGTACGAATCTACACATGCAAATAAATGAGTTGAATTCAAGCAAGGTATAAAACCGCCCAATTACCAGCCAATGAGGTAAACCAGTAACAAACATGAGGGAATCCATCAATGAGGAAAATGGATCCTGTTAGCCACCTATAAATTATGTCCTATCAACTGGTGGCTAAATGATTTTGGATAGCCTTCAAGAAACAATTTCATTGCCAAAAAATTGTTGATGCTTAAATTCTTTTGATAATATCCTATCTTTTGGATAATCATCACCGCTTTTCCCCTTTGCAACTCAGAAATTTTGTTGTCATTACATGAATAAAAACTGCTGCAAACTCCATGTTTTCCTCCTCTTTCCACTTCCAAAACTAACCTCATTTTACCCCTTCATTTCCCATGAAAAACCCTCATTTTCATGATTCTCCCCTTTCCTTTTCATCAAAACCCCTTTGATAAGGATTAAAACCTTTTCTTAGCCTTATCGAAACCCCGAAACTCCTTTGAAAATCATTAAAAATGCATTTTTATATATTATAGACTTAAGCCCCCTTGGGCTAAGTCTAAAAATCTTTTCCTCCGTACACCATGGTGCTAGAACCAAGCGCTAGCCTTTGAAGTGCTTATCGCGTTGCCAGATTGCGATTAGCCCCTCCTCTTTAACCCCCAGGTCATATGATTCTCCATATAACCCATGGCCCCGCAGACGAGCGCCAAGCCATATTGAATATTAAATACTTCTGCCTAAAGTATAAACCTTCGGTTGTATGTTTTCGTCGGTTTTTATTATATTATAAACTTTCCGCCGGTGCAAAAATTCCAGTCAATCTCCACCGTTGATCTGATCTGCAGATCGACGGCGCGCAGTCTCTCGCTCGGTGGTCCCCGCCAACCACTCACCGTTACAAAACCACGCGGTATCCATCGCACCGCTTTTAAGGGTGGGGCGGTTTGTTTTCTTTTTTCAGCGATTCCATACACCGTTTGACGCGTGGCCTGAGCACTGTTCACTAAACCATCGCTCATCGCGCGTTAAAGATCGAACGTGGACCCGGCGCGATATTGACATCCACTGTCCAATCTGAGGCCACTCATCGGATGGTGATCACTCACCAAAGAAGTCTGAAAGTTAACCAGGATACGGCGTGGTCATTAAATCATCTCTGCCATTGATCTGATCTGCAGATCAACGGCCCAAAATTCATCGCCTTGTTTCCCCTGCTTTGACTTTTCGCCTCCGCTCTCGACCTTCGATCTCTGTGCGATCGACGAATACTATTCAAATTCTTTTACCACCCTCCCTTTGACCCCTTCTAATAAAACTCGGCCGTTGGATGATGCCATCCAACGACCATGCTCTCTCCACGTGCCTTCTGAAGCAGTTAACCTATACATGCAAGATTTCCTAATCTCTTTCGTATTTTGCAGGTTTCCAATGGATTTTCCGCTGTATTTGAAGAAAATTCAGAGGCAGAGGGTGACGATCCTCCCACCTTCGATTCACCAGAGGAAATAATTCACAGGATTTAAAATCCATGTTTTATCAATGATTCATGAGGCATTGATGCCTTATCACCTCTGCGCAGCATTGTACACCGACAAAACACAGCAAATCAATCACAAATCAAAGGATATTAGTGTCGAACACAAAATGCATCAGCATGGAAGATTGAAGACAGTTTTAGGAGGATTACGGCCAACAAATGATTATCAAAAGCCCAATCCCCGATTAAAAAATAGTTAAAGAGGAAAATCATAAAGGTTCATCAGACAGAAGGTTTCCACCGCCACAGCTGGGGAAAATTGATTCCTCCTAGCTGCCACGTTGCCACCTGTGCCTCCAAGCATTCATATCAGAGGTCGAAGTTATTGATCAAGACCAGATGTCTGCTTCACAACGCAGCCAAAGGATAAATTCTGCAGACAAACTTAATGACAAAATATCAGCAGAGTTACTTTGACATCACACAGAGCCTCAAAGGTCAAAAATAGCTCCCACCGAGCTTAAATATTAATGTAAGTTATTTAATACAGAGAACACCTATGTAAGCTTCTTCATTGAGCCCCCCAAAGGCCAAGAAGCCATTTAGAATGTATTAATTACCTTTGGAGATCTTTATCAGATCTCACCTCCTCATTTTTCTATAAATACTTCTGTAGAAGATGAGGAGTGTGTTGGTTGATCACTAGTTGTAATACTGAAACTCTTTGAAATAATACATAGTCTGTTGAAGTTGAAGAACAAATTGAAGTCTTGGAAGCCCTGATGATGATGTTGTTGCATGCTTGTTCCTGACAAGGCTCTATCATTGGATCCATCAGCTTAGCTGTTCGTGAAGTATTCTAAACTGTTTAATGTTTTCTCCTGTTTTCATTCTGTTCCATAATTTCTTACTACAGTAGGTTGAAATTTTTAGGCTAAGAAATTACTCCTGGAAGCACCTTAGACCTGTTCATCCTTCATTGTTTCATGTTTTCTTCTGCTGAGGTATTTTAGAGTCTTTAATCTCTCTCTTTAGTCCTCATGCTTGTTTATTTCTATGATAGTTTGAATAATATGGTTTCAGCCTGATTTATGGTTCTCCCTGCTTGTCTGCTGCCACTTAAAAGGTTGTTATTGAAGTCTCCCTTTGTAGTATTTATGTTTACAGTAAGCCAAGGAGGTCTGTTCTGATCTTGCCCTTTGTCTTTACTTGAACAGTTGTCTTAAAGGTCTTTATAGTTGTAACCATAGATGTGTTAGGTGTTCCCTCTTCTATGACTACAATTATCAGTGAATCTTATATGTTTTCTAAGTCATTTGAAATAGAATCTTTGAAGAAATAGGGTGTTCCCTGAATCTTAGATTTCATTTTAAAAGTTTTTTTTTGAAATCATTATTTGCTTAAAGGTGTGATTTGTAGAATTTATGGTTAGCCCTATCTACCAAATAGCTCTTTATTTTTCAAATTGTGTTTTCAAGTTCCCTTTGTTTGAGAATCAAACTTCTCTTTCCAAATCATTGATGTCCATCTCATTCCAAAAAACCAAAGGATCCTGCGGCCAAGTTAGATTTGCCCTCTGATATCCCATATCCATTGATGAGTATGTTATGACCTCTTCTTGACTCCATTTCCCAATGAACCAAATGTTTCTCCTTTCTATATATCTTTCCTAGACCTTTCATTTTCTTCTATATCAATTCAACCAAACAAGCAATCAAACACCTGCACTTAATAACTAGTCTAAAACCAACACTCAAAGCACACAAGATAAACCTTTGCAAAAAAACATTTGAGAGAATCCCTCTCTGAGAACAGGAGGACTAGATCCTAGAACTCTGAAGATTGGTTCTAATTTTGCCTTGTCTTTTGATTTTCCAAACTATCAAAACACGGGACACCAACATAATTGCGATCACGGTGGGACCTGAGTAAAATATTCAAAATTTAAACACTCACTGTCTAGTATAACATAATTAACCTTCTTCAAGCACTACCTAACAAATGGTAATCATGATAGGACTTAATTGAATCAGTGACAAACTAAGTAAACCCTTAGGATTCTCTTAGAACCTTATCAAACCTTGAAGTTTTCAGTTACCAAGCCATAAGAGTAAACTCTGTATGATTAAACACCTTAGCTAAGTGTTAAATCACATTTAGGACACTCTCTTAACCTGTAAGACCGAAATAACTCGGAAAAACCCAAAACATTTCAGTTTGGCTTCATAATAAACATGGTAGTGGGACCATCCAATATTTTACCTTCATAAAAGCTAAAAAGTTCCCACCTGGCGACTCCACTAGCCCCAGTGGGCCTATTACTCATCTAGGTTCCCAAATCTCTCTAGGACTGTGTTAACCAGCCTTGAAGAAGTTTAGAAGCCTAGTCCCATACTAGATAAAACATCCTGAGAGCTGAAGCTTCCAAAAACAGTCCCTAAAAACCTCAACCTCTCTCGTTTTTGAAAAGCAGTCTGGCTTTACATAGGATCAACACTAGATCCCATCCAGACCCAAATCCTCCTTTAATCGTTGACAATCCAGAAAGAATTATGTGGCAGACTTCTAACTCTGGAAAATCAGCTGCTAATAGGATCCCCTAAAGAACAAAATCCTTCCCTGAAAACCTTGTTGTTTTAGAGGGTTCACACTTTGAGTTACATCATACAAAGAACATCTTTAGAACTAGATCTCAAGGTGACTTAAACCAAACTGACCTTGATATTGTAGATTTGCAACAAAGCTTCAGTAGAGAAGCCTCACCTTCCACTCCTCCTGACTCCTAGCTTCTTCATCACTTTAGTATTTTTCATAACAAGTCTGCTCAAAACCAATTTGTTGGCCCAAGTATTTCTTCCACTCCAATTCATACTACCACTATGCAAAACACTCCATTTCAGCCAACTTTCAATTTTGTAAATCCACTACTTGTAAATCCACCCTTATTTCCAGCCATGGCAACATGGTATGCCCCATTAGTATTACCACAACCCCTACTTCCCCTACCAAATGATTACCAATCAAAAATTCCTCACTTCACTGGAAAAGAGTCTACAACAGCTCAACATCATGTAGATAGGATGGAAGATGCATTTGATTACATGGAGATAGAAGAGGAAATTGTGAAGATGAGGATATTTTCCCAAATTTTAGGAGGAGATGTAAAGAAATGGTTTAAAAACCTACCTCCTAACAGCATAAATGATCTCCCTGCCTTGCATCAAACATTCATCAACAAATGGGAACTCAAAAGGAACCCTCTCCAAATACTAGCAGAATATAGCAGCCTCAAGAGAAATCAAGGAGAGAGTGTTCATGATTACTCCACTAGGTTCAATAGCGTTTACAATGCTCTTCCACCTCACATGAAACCTCCTCAAGGCATGGCCCTAGTAAGGTATCCCGAAGGCTTTGATGCTGACATAATGTATCAGTTAAGAGAGAGGGATTACTCAACCTTAGAAGACATGCAGAAAGGAGCTGTGAGCGTAGAAGCAAACATAATTGAAAAAAGAAATAGGTTGAGATCAGAGAAGAGGGTAACCTATAAAGATGACCTACTACCCTCAACCTCAACTTCTGACACAAAAATTGACAACCTAGTGAAGGTGATGGAGAGGATGCTTGAAAAGATCAACTTAAATGATAGAGTGCCACCAAGAGAACCTCAAAATAACCAAAACAGAAATAGAAATCAAAATTATAGAAGAGAAAACAATCAAGATAAGCCAAAAGAAAGTGACCAACAGATTAGACCTCCCTTCCAACAGAGCTATGTAGATCAATATGAGGAAGATAGAGAGACGGAAAGGTTGGGAGAATCTCATGTAAACTTGATTGGATCAGACAGTGGGGATGATGTTTTCCTCACTGAGGAAGAACAAGGTTTCTTTTTTTATCAAAGTACAAACACCTATGAAGATTCTGATGACTATAGATTGGGGTTTGAAAATGCAATCATGGAGGTGCATAAACAATACGATCTTAGGAGAAAAGGCAATGTAGAAAACTTAAAGGATAGGAACACTGATACTGCTGTCAAGAAAAACACAGAAACTAAGCCCAAAAAGACAGCAGAAAAAACCGACATTTTGACCAAGAAAACAGACATAAACAAAGACAAAAGTGTCCAGCAAGATGTTGAACAGAGTATCCCTAGCACTTCAGCTAGTGGTCCTAATAAAACTGCCCCAATTACCAGTCCAAACAAGGTTTAGCACATCAAAAGTGCTGAAAATAATTCAATTGAAAAGCCAGATGTAAATATGAACAAGTCAATTGTTCCTTTCAGCCTTGAGGGAGAGATCGCCAAGATAAAAATTACCATTCCCCTAGCTGAACTAGTGACCCAAGAAGTGTACAAAAACCAAGTTTTGAAAGCTTTGAACCTAGGGCGTGATACTGACACCTTAAACTTGACAGATGACAAACCTGAGTTGTTGTTTGGTCCAGAAGTTGAAGGAAAATACCAAGAAGGGACTGTCCCTCCCTTCTATGTTAGCTTGAAGATACATGAGAAAATTTTACACAATGCCATGTTAGACTCAGGAGCTTCACATAATCTAATGTCCAAGGTAGTGATGGAAAGCTTAAGCTTAGAGATTACTAAACCATACAAATACTTGTATTCCTTTGACTCAAGCAGAGTCAAATGTTTGGGTTTAATAAAAGATTTGTGTGTTAACTTATCCCAAATCCCTGCTAAGAGTATAGTCATGGACATAGTTGTAGCTGACATTCCCCCTAAGTATGGCATGCTCTTATCAAGATCATGGGGAGCCAAACTTTAGGGAAGCCTTCAAATGCACATGTCTTATGCCACTATCCCTGTTTTTAACCAAAACAGGAGACTATACAGGGAGTCCCACATGAATTACATGGTGAGCAACATAGACAAACCAAAAAACTCTCCAATCTATTCTATTCAATCAAGTTTAGATTCCTTTATCTTATGTAACGAAGGTGAAATTACTCAACAAGATAAGGAAAACATGGACCCAATCAGTTCACCAGAACAATCAAATCTTCCCTTAAATCAAATTCAAAACATTGGCAATCAACAGCAACAAGAAAATGGAAATGAGCCAAACATACTGTGGACTATAAACTTTGATGGATCCTGTAATAAAACAAGTGCAGAGGCAGGTGTTTGGATTCAAAATACGAATTAGAGTTTTTCATATAAATTAGATTTCCCATGCACTAACAATATTGCTGAGTATGAAGCACTTCTCCTAGGCTTACAATTTCTTAAACAAATAGAAGCCCAAAGGATATCAGTCCTAGGAGACTCTGAACTTATCATAAGACAAATCAAAGGAGAATACTCAGCTAGAAATCCAAGGCTTAGGGAATATCGGAACGCTGCGCTTGATCTATTGAAAACCTTTGAAAAGTATGAACTTATTTTCATTCCAAGAGCACTAAATCATCTAGCAAATGAACTCGCTTTCAATGCCAGCAATTGTCAAATACCTCAGATAAATGAACAACTCAGTGTGAAGGTAAAACACAGGCTTGTTTTGCCCGATAACGAAGATCACTGGCAAGTGTTTGATTCTGAAAAACACATAGATGATTTCTTGAAATCAGAAAATGATTTCAGCATACCAATATCAGAAACCAGTCATAAAGAAAATTATTTATGTATTGAACAAATCCCCGAAGTTGAAATGACATATACTGCTGATATAAATCATTATGAGAATCATTTTGAAGCAGAGGTAATTGACAACGCAAACCAATAAGACCTGGAATTTTTACAATGCAAAAATGGGAAAATTCCAAGAGGTCTAGCACCTTTAGAACACCTTTTTTATTTTAATGATGTAGCCAAAGAACCAAGGATGGAGCCTGTGGAAACCAATGTGGAAGAACACAACATAGGCAATCTAGCAGAACCCAAGATGATCAAGCTGTCTAGCACTCTCCCAGCTCACATAAAATTGCAATACATAGAGTTGTTCAAAGAGTTTAAAGATGTTTTTGCTTGGGGATACAAAGACTTAAAATCATATGATACTAGCATCATCCACCATAAAATCCCTTTAAAGGAAAATCAAAAGCCTTTTAAACAAAAACTAAGAAGAATAAACCCTGTTTTATTACCTTTAGTTAAGGCAGAGATTGAAAAGATGCATGTTGCTGGGATCATTATACCAATTAGGTATTCAGAGTGGGTATCAAACTTAGTTTCTGTTAGAAAGAAGACAGGGGAAATTAGGCTCTGTATTGACTTCAGAAATTTTACAGAGCCTCTCTAAAAGACAACTACCACTTATCCAAAATGGACCATATACTTCAAAGGGTGGTTGGTTCAAGAAAGATATCCCTCTTAGATGGGTTCTCGGGTTACAACCAGGTATTAGTGTTCCCAAGTGATCAAATCAAAACTACTTTTACCACACCTTGGGGCACCTTTATGTATGTCAAAATTCCTTTCGGATTAATGAATGCAGGGGCCACCTTCCAAAGGGCCATGGACATAACCTTTTCTGAAGATATTGGCTATTTCATAATCATTTACCTTGATGACATAACTGTATTCTCCAAAACTGATGAGGAACATTTGATTCACCTGAGAAAAGTTTTTGAGAAGTGTAGGAAATTTGGCTTATCATTGAATCCCAAGAAAAAACTTTTTGGTCTCCAAGAAAGTAAACTTCTTGGCCACATAATTTCAGAAGAGGGAATCAAAATAGACCCTACAAGGATAGATGGCATATTGCAGATCAGCCATCCAAGAAGCCTCAAAGAATTACAATCTTTCATTGGAAAGATTAATTTTCTGAGGGGGTTCATCCCCACAACGTTGCTGAGCTATTAAAAAACATTACAAACATGCTTAAGAAAGATATTGGTGTAAAATGGACTTTATCAGCTAAACAATCATTCAAACTGGTCAAACAAGCTCTTACTCAAACACCAGTCCTGATTAGTCCAGATTTCACCAAAGACTTTTATATCTTTTCTTTTGCATCCGAACATACAATAGCTGCAGTTTTACTTCAAAAGAATGATTCAGGGCAAGAACAACCAATATCCGTTTTTATTAGGGCCTTAAGAGATGCTCCTCTCAAATATAACATCATGGAGAAGCAAGCCTTAGCATTAGTGAAAGCATTAAAAGACTTTAGGGTCTATATTTTACACTCTCACATAATTTCTTTTTTTCCACATACTGTTGTCAAAGACATTCTAAGTCAAGACCCTGATGGTAAAAGGGGAAAATGGATTGCAACTATTCTTGACTATGACTTAGAAATTAGGCCCACCAAACTAGTTAAAGGGCAGGGATTAGCAAAACTTATGGCTGAGTCCAAATTCCAAGCACTAGACATGAACATGGTAGACGTGTTGGAAGAAATAGAAGAATATACTACTCCTTTTATTGAAGAAACATTTCTGAATTCTCCTTGGTATGCTGACATTATTTATGTTCTTTTATATTTAAATTCCCCTCCTTCTTTATCCAAAACTAAAGCTAGATTTTTTAAACAAAAGGCTTTGAGTTTTTGCATTTTGGATGGAGTATTATATTGGAAAAATGTTGTTGGAATTCTGCTTAAATGTTTACTTGAAGATGATGCAGGAAAAATCATACATGAATTGCATGATGGAGAATGTGGAGGACACCTCTACTGGAAGGCCACAGCAAACAAAATTCTTAGATCTAGTTACTATTGGCCTACCCTTTTCCCAGACACTCAGAAGTTGGTCATGACTTGCCATAAGTGTCAAATTTTTTATGGCAAGAGAAAACTCCTTCCCTTACCCTTACATCTCATCAGAGTTGAGGCACCTTTTCAACAATGGGGGCTGGACTTCATTGGGGAAATCCACCCATCCTCCTCAACTCAGCATAAGTGGATCCTCACAGCCACCGACTTCTTTACCAAGTGGATAGAAGCTATACCTTCCATAAATGCTAATGACTCTGTCATTATCAAGTTCCTTGAAACAAATATCCTATCCAAATTTGGTTGTCCCAGAAAAATCATAACAGACAATGTTGCTACTTTTAAATCTAAGAAGATGGTTGATTTCTGTTAAAAATACCACATAACCTTGGGCCATTCCCCTGCTTACTATCCCCAAGGAAATGGATTAGCTAAATCTTCCAACAAGAGCCTCATCAATATCATTAAAAAACTATTGGAACAAAATCAGAAATCATGGCACAGTAAATTGGTTCATGCCTTATGGGCTGATAGGCTAACTACAAAGAAATCAATAAATATGTCCCCCTATCAGCTAGTTAATGGCATGGATGCAATTTTTCCCACCTCATTGGGAGTTCCAGTCATGAAACTCCTTCAAGAAGTGCAGATTGAAGAGAATGATATGCAGAGGAGAATCAATCAAACCATCCATTTACAGCAAACCCGAGAAGAAATTTATGACAGAACACAGTTGGTCCAAGAAAATATGAAGAAGCTATTTGATAAGAGGACTAAGGCAGACAATTTCCAAGTTGGAAATTTTGTTCTTAAATGGGATTCAAGGAGAGAAGAGAAGGGAAAACATGGTAAGTTTGAGAACTTGTGGAAAGGCCCATATATTATTCATGCTGAGAGGGGTCACAATGCATTTTTCCTAAAATAATTGAATGGATAAGATCTATATGGAGGTCCTGTCAATGGCAGGATGCTCAAGCATTACTTCTACCAAGAATCTTGAGTTTTTTAAGGCATTCTATTTTACCATTGTAAATATCATAGTCTTAACATTGCATTCAAAGTTATGAAAATTAAAAATACAAAAACAGAGAAAGAAAGAAAAGAGTGCAGATTGTCAAAAAAAATAAAGGTATAGCCCCATACCAAAAAGAGAAACAAGCTCTGAAAGAGTTCAAGCTCAAATGCCACTCCTAAAGAACACACTTCTAAATTAGTCAAACTATCTAAACTTGACTAATTAGCTTTAAAATTTTCTGCTGATAGGATAGTGAATTCAATTTGCCAAATTGTTTAATCTTGGCTTATCACTAGATAGTTTAGGATAGAAATTAAAGGTTCAAACTTGCTTAAAATCTGAACCCAAAGCTTCAAAGAGAAAATGACTCAAATCTGTTTCAAATTTTGAGTCAAAATATGTAAGTATAACTGGTTTCAATCAACTTAAAATCTGAACCAGTTAACAAAGGAAAGACAGCTCAAGCAAGAGTCAAAACAGAGCTGCAGAAAAGAGGAAGGCAATATTTTGAAATTTCAGATCTCAAGCTTTCCATTTTTGTTTTAAATTTTGTGCAAAATAATGTCTATGTGCAGCTTGTTTTTATGCCATAGACCAGCATCAAGTTAGACTGTTCAATCCTAACTTGATTGCTTTTTAAATTTCTGTTGTAAAATTTAGAGAATAAAGTCTATTGGACAGTTTAATCCCAACAGACAGTAGATTAGGTAGAGAATCATATGGGCTCAACTGTTTAATCTGGGTCCACGGAGAAATAAGGAGTAGAAATAGATTAGATTTCCTGCTTTCAAAAGAATTAAATGAGTAAAAGAGTTTGCCAATCCAAGTGCACTCTAAATGAAGAAAAAATGCTAGATCAGTAGGATTGGGTAGGTAGAAAGCTTGTATGGATGAAGATCCATTGTTTTTTATGACTACTAATATGTTTTAGAGTAAGATCACCCTAGCAAAGGAAGGGCATCCCAATGGATGTGACACAGGTCATCCCCCCAAAGAATACAAGTCTGAAATTCTTGATGCCTTCAAGAAGGCACCATCCCCAAGTGGAGCCACTGTTAGCCACCTATAAATTTTGTCCTATCAACTGGTGGCTAAATGATTTTGGATAGCCTTCAAGAAACAATTTCATTGCCAAAAAATTGTTGATGCTTAAATTCTTTTGATAATATCCTATCTTTTGGATAATCGTCACCGCTTTTCCCCTTTGCAACTCAGAAATTCTGTTGTCATTACATGAAGAAAAACCGCTGCAAACTCCACATTTTCCTCCTCTTTCCACTTCCAAAACTAACCTCATTTTACCCCTTCATTTCCCATGGAAAACCCTCATTTTCATCATTCTCCCCTTTCCCTTTCATCAAAACCCCTTTGATAAGGATTAAAACATTTTCTTAACCTTATCGAAACCCCCAAAATCCTTTGAAAATCATTAAAAATGCATTTTTATATATTATAGACTTAAGCCCCCTTGGGCTAAGTCTAAAAATCTTTTCCTCCGTATGCCATGGTGCTAGAACCAAGCGCTAGCCTTCGAAGTGCTTATCGTGTTGCCCGATTGAGATTAGCCCCTCCTCTTTAACCCCCAGGTCATATGATTCTCCATATAACCCATGGCCCCGCAGACAGGTGCCAAGCCATATTGAATATTAAATACTTTTGCCTAAATTCTAAACCTTCGGTTGTATGTTTTCGTCAATTTTTATTATATTATAAACTTTTTTATTATATTATAAACTTTCCACCGGTGCAAAAATTCCAGTCAATCTCCACCATCGATCTGATTTGCAGATCTACGGTGCGCAGTCTCTCGCCCGGTGGTCCCCACCAACCACTGACCGTTACAAACCCACGCGGTATCCATCGCACCGCTTTTAAGAGCGGGGCGGTTTGTTTTCTTTTTGCAGCGATTCCATACACCGTTTGATGCGTAGACTGAGCACTGTTCACTAAACCACCGTTCATCGCACATTAAAGATCGAACGTGGACCCGACGCGATATTGACGTCCACCGTCCGATATGAGGCCACTCATCATATCGGACGGTGATCGCTCACCAAAGAATTCCGACAGTTAACTAGGATACAGCGCGGTCATTAAAGCATCTCCGCCGTCGATCTGATCTACAGATCGACGGCCCAAAATTCATCGCCCTGTTTCCCCTGCTTTGACTTTTCGCCTCCGCTCTCGACCGTCAATCTCTGCGCGATCGACGTCTCCGATTCAAATTCTTCTACCACCCTCCCTTTTACCCCTTCTAATCAAACTCGACTGTTGGATGATGCCATCCAACGGCCATGCTCTCTCCACGTGCCTTCTGAAGCGGTTAACCTATACATGCAGGATTTCCTAATCTCTTTCGTATTTTGCAGGGTTTCCAATGGATTTTCCGCTATATTTGAATAAAATTCAAAGGCAGAGGGTGACGATCCTCCCACCTTCAATTCACCAAAGGAAATCATTTACAGGGTTTAAAATCCATGTTTTATCAATGATTCATGAGGCATTGATGCCTTATCACCTCTGCGCATCACTGTACACCGACAAAACACAGCAAGTCAATCAAAAATCAAAGGATATCAGTGTCGAACACAAAACGCATCAGCATGGAAGATTGAAGACAGTTTTAGGAGGATTACGGCCAACAAATGATTATCAAAAGCCCAATCCCCGATTAAAACATAGTTAAATAGGAAAATCATAAAGGTTCATTAGACAGAAGGTTTCCACCGCCACAGCTGGGGAAAATTGATTCCTCCCAACTGCCACGTTGCCACATGTGCCTCCAAGCATTCATATCAGAGGTCGAAGTTATTGATCAAGACCAGATGTCTGCCTCACAACGCAGCCAAAGGATAAATTCTGCAGACAAACTTAATGACAAAATATCAGCAGAGTTACTTTGACATCACACATAGCCTCAAAGGTCAAAAATAGCTCCCACCGAGCTTAAATCTTAATGTAAGTTATTTAATACAGAGAAAACCTATGTAAGATTCTTCATTGAGCCCCCCAAAGGCCAAGAAGCCATTAAGACTATATTAATTACCTTTGGAGATCTTTATCAGATATAACCTCCTCATTTTTCTATAAATACTTCTGTAGAAGATGAGGAGTGTGTTGGTTGATCACTAGTTGTAATACTGAAACTCTTTGAAATAATACATAGTCTGTTGAATTTGAAGAACAAATTGAAGCCTTGGAAGCCTTGATGATGTTTTTGCATGCGTGTTCCTGAGAAGGCTCTATCATTGGATCCATGAGCTTGGCTATTGGTGAAGTATTCTGAACTGTTTAATGTTTTCTCCTGTTTTCATTCTGTTCCATAATTTCTTACTACAGTAGGTTGAAAGTTTTAGGCTAAGAAATGACTCCTGGAAGCACCTTAGACCTGTTCATCCTTCACTATTTCATGTTTTCTTCTGCTGATGTATTTTAGAGTCTTTAATCTCTCTCTTTAGTCCTCATGCTTGTTTATTTCCTTAATAGTTCGAACAATTGGTTTCAGCATGATTTATGGTTCTCCCTGCTTGTCTGCTGCCACTTAAAAGGCTGTTATTGAAGTCTCCCTTTGTAGTATTTCTATTTACAGTAAGCCAAGGAGGTTTGTTCTGATCTTGCCCTTTGTCCTTACTTAAAAAATTGTGTTAAAGGTCTTTATAGTTGTAATCATATATGTGTTAGGTGTTCCCTCTTCTATGACTGCAATTATCAGTGAATCTTTTATGTTTTCTAAGTCATTTGAAATAAAATATTTGAGGAAATAGGGTGTTCCCCGAATCTTAGATTTCATTTTAAAATTTGTTTTGAAATCATTATTTGCTTAAAGGTGTGATTTGTAGAATTTATGGTTAGCCCTGTCTACCAAATAGCTCTTTATTGTTCAAGTTGTGCTTTCAAATTCCCTTTGTTTGAGAATTAAACTTCTCTTTCCAAATCATTGATGTCCATCTCATTCCAAAAACCAAAGGATCCTATGGCCAAGTTAGATTTTCCCTTTGATATCCCATATCCATTGATGAGTATGTTATGACCTCTTCTTGACTCCATTGCCCAATGAACCAGATGTTTCTCCTTTCTATATATCTTTCCTAGACCTTTCATGTTCTGCTATATCAATTCAACCAAACAAGCAATCAAACACCTACACTTAATAACTAGTCTAAAACCAATACTCAAAGCACACAAGATAAACCTTTGCAAACAAACATTTGAGAGATCCCTCTTTGAGAACAGGAGGACTAGATCCTGGAACCCTAAAGATTGGTTCCGATGTTGCCTTGTCTTTTGATTTGCCAAACTATCAAAACACGGCACACCAACAGATCCCAAGGTACCTAGTACAATCCACTAAGTGTGAATAAATGAGTTGATTTTGAACACCAATGAACTCTTCCAATCATCAGCCAATGATGTGAACCCATTGTCGATCATGAGGAAGCCTGCCACTAAGGTATGAAAGCTCCAAGGTGCTATCGATTCCTAGATCAGTCTCCTAGATAATGAGCTAAAGTCGACAGGAGAAGATTCGTCGAAGGAGGGCCTTAATGTATCCCCCATCAATCATCATGGAACATAATAGGATGATGTATGGATGAAGTCATGAAGCAATGAAGTACAAATGACATAGGGATGGCCGTCTCAAAAAGGTCAACAAACTACTGCAGATGGCCGACACAGGCTGATACTTCCCTTGAACACATAGCAGCACGATACAAGAGTGACTTGGCAACATGACTAATGAGCACCATGTGATATCATGCAATGATGCAAGAGGCATTGAGGCATGCTCCATATTATTGGAAGAGTAACCAATCAAAGGAGTAAAGAGACTCATATGGATGGTACGACTCCTAGGAAAGAGAAAACCCAACTGTAATATAATGAAGCAAATAGGTTTCGTGTTCAAGGGAGATGTGAATGATGCTATCGTGTTAATGACTAATGGAAATAAATGTTCCCTCCCTTCTCTTTTTATAATTTATTTTTTCGTAAAGTTGTCCCCCAAGCCTGAAAAAGAGATAAAAGTATACAAGGGGGAAACTCCCAACCAAAGTAGACTAGGGTATTCATTTTTCGTAACTAGTCTATCCCAATCCAGAAAAGGGTTAAACTTATACTGGGTATATGACACTTTGGGTACTTTTACAAGCGTGAAGTAGACAAGTTCACTTGGCAATATTTTCTAAGTTAAGGAGTCTAAAAATAGCTTAAAGAAGAATCATTTTGGAACTACTCATGAATAGGTCCCGATAAAGGGTATAAAGGGTATAAATAGGTCCCGATAAATGTTGGAACTACTCATGACATAAGGTGAACACGAGGTTGGCTAATAGGACCACTCATTCTAGCGGTTCATCTAGGAAAGGGTAAAATACCAAGTGAATGTGGACGATAGGCCAAGCAGGTGATGATGATGGAAAAAAAAAAACCAAATCTCAATCTGCTAAAATAGGCTAACAAAAGTGGAAATTACAAGGGATAAAGTGTGGAATCCTCCTGGGGTATGGCCAGAAAAGAGATGAAGAAGAGGAAATGAAGCTCAATTTGAAGTTATGGTGGGACAGAAGGAGGAATTATGAGAGATATTAAAAATGACTGCATGGACACCAATACGAAAAGAAGGTGCTAATTAGGGTATCCATGAGTGGATAATATCTACCTCCAAGCTACGACATGCATACAGGAAGTGGCGAAAGTCGCAACTTGACGGGGTCAGACCTAAGGCATGTTCAAGAGAAACACACTTAAATCAGTGAAATGTGAAATCAGTGAAAATTACCTACCCTTATATGGTAGTTCAAGAGAAACACACTTAAGGTCCAATGGATGTCACAAAAGAAACACCACCCTGTCCTGTAAAAACCATCTAAAAATAATAGAACCATGGTTAAATCACATAATGAAAGAATTAATCATGGATAAGGGAAAAACAAGCCGTCTATTTCTTTTTTTTTGGGGATGTTTGGCATAAATAAGGCATGATAAATACTCGCACAACACACTAAACCAAAAAGGGTAAAAAAAACACACTTCTATTTACCATACGTACAAGCACAACATGGTCCAGTAGGTCATGCTAAGGTGTGCCCACAGCCGAGAATAGGCCAAGGCTCTCTATATGTTACACTAAAAATGTCACCATGACGTTTTACTTTCTGTATGGGTTCATCATTACTCATACAGTACTCCCTTAGAAGTCTACAAAAATCAAAGTTCCTAAGACCAAGCCTTGAAATTGAGAGAAAAGCTTATACAAGTCATAAAAATAATTGTACCGCACTTTCTCTTAGTATTACCTGCGGTGCCGCATCTGTTTGTTCTAGAACATGCAAAACCGGCTGCACTTTTTCTTCATTAAAGGTGCAGATTCCTGTAAAAGGTAAAGTGAAGGCGAAAGTAAAATTTGGAAGCCTAGCTAGTTGAATTTGGAAGCTTCTGGAAGCAATTATTCGGTGGAAAGTTCGCTCCTTTCATGTACATTCATCCCTCCATTAAAGGATCATACCCCTTGGTATGTGGAACTTAATCCCTTGAAAGAGGATTATATCCCCTCTTATTTGGAGCTGCAACCTCTTCTATTTTGCTATAAATTGAGGCCATAGTTCAGCCTCAAGGGGAGTTAGGCTTTGAGATTTTTTGAGGAGAATTGCTGGAAAAACTCAGACTCTCTTAACTGATTACCATATGGGAATGATTACACACTCATGTGTATGTTAGTCGAGAGATTGAAAAGGCTTTTCAAAGTAGAGGAAACGCTTGTTCCGAACCCCAGAATGACCTGTATGACATCAAGGCGAACACGGTTGTAAGGCTCCTTCTTTCATCAAAAATAATACAAATGGATCATGTTTTCTCAATGAGTTGTTTATTTAAATGGCTTATTTCTTGAATTCCTTGATCATCAAGATAGGTTTATGGTTTATGAATTAATCTATATTATGCGGGTGCTTCTGATTCTTTCATGTTTTTTATTGCAGATCCCGAAAGGAAACATATTCAAAGTGATAGGAAAGAAGACTACAATCAGCGTTGGACTATAGGTAAGTCCTAAATCGTTCATTATAGATAATTCTAGATCAAATATAATCTAGAGAAAGTAGTTTACATATGTCTATTTGTTGCTAGTTATCATTGGATACTAGGGAGATCTGTCTTGTCCACAAGAACAATTTATCCATCCAACAAAATGGCGACTCCACTAGGGAATGGATCTTGAACTTTGTTTTCTTTTAATTTTTGACTTGTGGAATTATTTTTCTGATTTTGATTGATTGATACTGGCTTGGGTAATTTATTCCTATAGAATCCCTGAAAAGTGCTTTAGAATTTTTTATTTTTCTTTAACTTTTCTAGTCTCCGCACTTTGTCCTTAGGCACAATGCGGTCATCTCCGCTGTTTTTCTGTATCCATAGTGTAGCACCGCACCTGTTTACACTAAAACCTGCGGACCCTGAGAAAATTTTTGAAAAATTCAAAATTCTCTTTTCTAGGATCAGCTTGCAAGATTCTCAGTATATACCCAGACTTGTATTTTCTGTTAGAAAGCTTTGTGTGAGAGTTTCTTTCAGCTTTTTTAGTTTTGGATGATTTTCTACAAGATCTGCATGTTATAAGTGATTTTTTCTTTGTCTTTATGTCACTTAAAGATCAGAAACCTCTGTATACCTTATATCACTGTTATTTCATTGTTTTCTTGCTGAGTCTTTGACTTCTTAAAAGAAATTACTTTATGAGAATTAGATCCCATTTTCTCATTTGCAAATCTTTAAAAACTTTTTCATTAAGTTTTGAATTTCACTTAAAAAACAATAATTGGATGTTTTTGAGTTTTTTCTCATTTCAACAAAGAATTTCTTAGTTAGATTACAAACTAAGCAAAAATTCCTCAAAATATTTAAAGTTTTGATTTCAGATTTAATTCTTAGAATTTTAGATCTCGAAATTAGTGTTTTTAGTTTTGAGTGTTATTTTTAGAAATTGTAGTTTTCTTTTGGAGAATGTTTGATTGTAGATTCGATCCTGAAAAATAAAGGATTTTATTTTTTGAGTAATTGATCATTCTGACTTCTCATAAGATAAGATTTATTTTCATATGTTTTTGTTTTGAAGGAAAGAATTGTTTTAAAAGATTGCATTTCTCAACTCTTTCTTTTAGATAGAATTCATCAAAAGGAAATGAATTGTTTCTCATAATAGATGCATTTTGAGTGTGTTTTGATTTGGGTCACTACATATCGTCAAAGTTTCACTTTCGCACCTATTGTCTTAAGAAACATCCTATTAAAATCAACGCTTAAATTAAAATCAATATAGTATTTTTTATATTTCTAGGATGCTTTTCACCAACATAGCTTAGGCTAGTGTCTTGGAGTAGGAAGTAATTAACTCTCCAAGACAATTAAAACAAACAAGTAGTCGATCTTGCGGTAGGAAAAATCCAATAGTAGCGTGTATGCTCTGGGAAGCTCCTCCTAAAGGAGTCAAGCACGAGATCATATCCGAACCAGTGAGGTGATCAATTCTGTCTCATTGGGAATAATGTGCGCATATTAACAACGGTAAACCTCAGATTAACCATTGTCGAGGAGCCTGGGGTTACTTGTCGGTATACCTTGGACTATGTCAAGGAGACTTCAAGAGGATTGAGCTTTGTTACTCTGCCTTTGCGCGTATATCGGATCGTAGACTATTCCCCCAGGTATATTTTTTCCTGTTGGTTACCTTAGTGGCCATAAAATTTAAGATTTTTTCCTAAGGTGACGGTGGAGGAAAGATCTCACTGTACCTGGAGCAAACATTGACTAGACTCACTTGGACTCTCCATAGGGTTATCTTCACTCGGGATGGTTTAAGTGGAGAAACTTGCACCGGTCTGTTTCATTAAGTAGGATGTCGGGGTAGCTGTTCCAACCGCCATTTCTACATTAAATACTATGATGTTGGATTTAATCACCAACTAGTGTTTTTAGTGTGGTAATTTACTGTTAGTGTGTGGTTTGAACTCCTAGATTTTATAATCATTTGATCATTTTATTGTTTCCTTAGTGACTTTAGGATTTTGATTGATATTTTCTTTGATTGCATGTGATTAATAATTTTTAATCGTGGCTAAATTACCAAGACAATCACGTAGACTTCAGGGGAAACCCCCTGAGTATACACCAATCCAACTTGAAGGACTGAAAGCTCTGGTACCGCATAGTATCAACAGAATTAGATCGACAGAACCAGGAGAATCATCCATAATTACTCATCTTGATTATCATGAAATAAATCAATCACAAACAACAAAATATATTCAAGAGCCAATTTCAATTTCCAAAATCACTGACATTTCTTCTCCAACCAGTGAATTAGCTGAAGAACCTAAAATTTCTAAGCCAGAAAATGAACCTGTTGTGTTAGAATCATCTTCAGGATTTGTTACTCCGACTTCTAGTGATCCTGATTCACCTAGAGTAAGACATCGCATTACCGAAAATCTTCCTTCTGATCTCATATGTATTGAAGAACTTGTTGGTCCAGACAAAGACGTAGTTCTTCCCGAAACCCAAGAAACTTTAAATCTTAGAGAAAGTGAATCAATATTCTACAGTCCTTTTAGAACTGACGCTTGGTATTTATCATTGACAGATTTTTTACAAAACGTAGGTCTTACTTATTCACCACCTCGAATTAATTTTTACCCTACACCGAGAGGTTATCAACCTTCATTAGCTATTTCAGGTGAGTCATCTATGTTTTCTGAATCTTCAGAAAAAAATTTATACACTGATTCGTCTGTTCCACCGGGATACCAATCGCTCTCTGGTACCTTCTCAAGAGCAGCTCCTCAACCAATTGAACAAGTGTTATCATCTGGTACGAATGGAACAAACACTGGCATGTTGAACACATAAAAAAATTTTATGATGTCTGGAAATATTCCAAATCCTCAACCTCAAGGAAGTCAGTTACCTCCTAGGAGGCAACCTCAAGGTAGTCAATTACCGCCCGGAGGGCAACCTCAGGGTAATTTTTTACCACCTGGAAGTCAAACTGTGGGACAATATTTCCTGCCTGGGGAGAAACCTCAAGGACAGTACATACCTCAAGGTCAATATCAACCTCAAGGATAGTACATACCTCAAGGTCAATATCAACCCCAAGGACAGTACATACCTCAAGGTCAATATCAACCCCAGATTCCATACATGCCTCAGAGCCAATATCAACCTCAGGGTCAGTACCCAACACAAGGTTTTCAACCTCCTTCAGGTCAACCATTATTACAAGGAGCTGGAAATTTTCTAGTTAATTATCAAACTTACGTTCAACCTTGTTATGGTCCTTCATATGCACAACCTTCTATGGGTCAATATCCCGGAATTAATATGGTGTGGGATCCATCTCAAATTCAACAGACTTTACAACCCAAAGTGCAGTTACCTAATCAACCTGGAAAACCCATCGGTTCTAGTCCAACCTAGCAACCTGTCCAGCCTACCATTCCAGTCTCTGCACCTGGTTTTATTCAGCAGCCTGGGCCTAGTACACCTAGAACTCCGCCTCAAACTTCTGTTGCTGCTGCAACTTATGTTCAACCTACCACACCTATTTTTTGAGTATCTGTAGCTCCTGTTTCTACTACCCCTGTATCAGTGCAAATTCCTCAAGTATCTATGCCACAATCAGGACCTATAATTTAGACTACGGTCCAAATGCCTACAGGACAATCTGGTACGAGTACGATTCTCACTAGTCAACCACAATTTACTTATCAACCGTACCAGGGGTAGTATCAATTTGGAAATACTACACAGAATCCAACATATCACTATCAGTTGTATCCTGGGTATACTTATCAAGTACCTCAACAACCCCAGTTTCGTCTGGTTAATACTGGTTTTACAATTCCCAATGTGCATCCAATTCCAGGATATCCTGGATATCCTCCTCTTGGAACTGTTTTGATCACACAAGGTTATCAAGACCCTAGCCATCAGTTACCATTCATAGAAACTCTAGATTTACCCAATTTATCACGCCTTACAAATGATCCCATTTTTTATCTTCCATATTGGCCACCGATTCCTAATAAGTTGCCTAGTGATATTCCAAATTTTGAAGGTAAGTCAGGAGAAGATCCATATAATCATGTTATGACTTATCACCTCTGGTGTGCATCCAATTCACTAATCAATGATTCGATTCGATTACGTCTTTTTCAGAGAACTCTTATTTGTCTAGCTGCCAAATGGTACAATGAGTTGCCACGAGGCTCATTTAATAATTTTAATGCACTAGCTACTGCTTTCTTAACCCATTTTCAGTTACCTATAAGATATGACAATGGTACGGAATTTTTGAGCTCATTAAAACAATCTACGTCTACGTACATATCTGATCACATTCATGAATGGCAACGTAGGAAACGTTTAGTGAAAGTATTTATTCCAGATCAAATTTTGGCTGAATGGTTTATCAAATCATTATTGCCCAAAATCACTGAAGATGTGGCCAAAGGAGGCGTTGTTATGGAAGAGCAAGCCATTGCTCAAGCTCAGTACCTTGACCTTGTATATACACAGTCAGGTACTCTGTATGAAAAAATCCCCAATTTACCAAGACCTGGTCAATTAACTACAACTCCTTCAGGCTCTCATGCCACTAATGGTGTAATTGGTTCTATTAGCACTGGCAAGAGTAAGAAGAAATATTCCAAGATGACTTCTCCTATTATAACTTTAACCGATTCACCTAAAGGAGATTCTTCCGCTGAAACTTCCACCGATATTCATGTTGTAGAATCATCTACAGCCAAACCTAAAATTGGTGGTAAGAATATAGGTAAGAATAAAAACAAAAAATCATCTTCAAAATATAAAAACGATAAAACTAAACCAACTGACGATAAACGAAAACCTCGTTATCCTTGTTTGATCTGTGATGAGGATCATTTTACTAAAGAGTGCATGCATAGAGCCGAGGTATCGAAATTCGTTAAGGGTTCACCCATACCTGCTATCTTGAAGGATCCCTTTCCTACTCAAGATAGTAACATGATTGGATCTTCCTCAAACGCGATAAAATATATCTTGATGGTTGCGACGTGATCGCAAGATTATGGTAGTAAAAATCCTATTGGTGGTAAAGAAGCAAAAAATTCTAATTCCATATCAACTACATCTCCCTCAGTTTCTGATCCACTACAGATCGAGAAACCGAATCCTGACTTAGTAATCAAACCGCCTGCTAAAGGTGTACTTCGTAAATCAGCTTTCAATCCACATGCGAGAGCTGCTCAGAACTACAATATTGTTGAAGACTTGGCGATTTCCCCTTCAGCAATGTCGGCTTTGGAAGTGTTGCAATCATGCCCATCCCAAAGAAAATTACTATTTTCAGCCATAGGAGCCGTAGACCTTCAGGATTCAAACCTAATGATCTTCAATTTAGAGAATTTTACACCCCGCCTGCCCCATCAAAAGACTTTTCAAATTCCAGTAATAGTCAAAAACAAACGTTGCTTTCATATTTTTGTTGATGAAGGGGCTTCTACGTGTATCATGTCGTTAAAATGTTGGAAATCACTTGGTTCTCCGACACTTAACCAATCACCGACTATCTTCAAATCTTTCGATGGAAGAGGATTCCATCCATATGGTATTTTACAGGATCTACCGATAGAGGTTGAAGGAAAAACCGTTAATCTAGATGTGGAAGTGGTTGATGCCCCTCTGGATTACAACCTTCTCCTCAGTCGTAGTTGGTCTTATGTTATGACTGCTGTCGTATCATCTGTATTTCGTCTCATCATGTTTCCTCATCAAGGAAAGATCGTAAAAATAGATCAGCTCTCATATTATTCATCCGACGTAGCCACTACTGATAGCATCCAACATGTCAAAAAATCGATTATCCCTTATAAAGATGTTCGAGTAGGTTTACTTAAAGATTCTTCTTTACTGGGAACTTTCTCCCTGCCTGCTCCCAACATATCGTCTCCTATTGCTAATATCAATATGATTACATCAAGTACTATTTCCTTTGATGATCCTTGGATAGTACCTTCAGACTCAGAACTAATTCTTTCAATGGCGCAATGCCTTTTAGTCCTTTTGAATTAGCATATTAGGCAATACAATCATTTTTTACACTCCTTCAACTAAACCTGATCTAGTGAATGTGATCAATGAGGAATCACTTTCGATATCAAGCTCAGCTTTGCCATCAATTTCGGATCCTGTTCAACAAGTCTTTCATACTGATGAGCATATTCGTGAATTTTTATCTATAGAAGAATTACCATGGGAAGATCTACATCATTGATCTTCGTTTTTACTTGATCTCGATCATTTTGAAACTGATTTTTCCTCCATTTTTACCGCTGATTATGTCAAAGAACCCTAGAATCCTCTCAAGAATTCCGACTCTGAATTGAACTTATAAAACATTTCTACGAAAGTTCCTATTGACATTTCAGTAAAACCAGGAATTGTTGAAAACATTCATATAGGTGCTTCTTGTACGCCAGATGAAATCCAAGCATATAAAGCCCTATTTCAGGAATTCCGTGACATTTTTGCCTGGTCATATGAAGAAATGCCAAGAATCGATCCATCAATTGTTGTTCATGAAATTAAAACATACCCGGATGCTAAACCCTGACAGAGATTATGTCAGATACATCCGTGAAAATCTACCGCTATTAAAGTAGAAGTTGAGAAATTATTTCGTGCAGGTTTTATTTATCCAATTCCTTTAACGGATTGGGTATCTAATATTGTTCCTGTCAATAAAAAATAAGGGACAATACGAGTATGTATCGATTACAGGGATATAAATTGAGCTTTTCCAAAAGACAATTATCCAACCCCTTATATCGATCAAATTAATGACAATTGTGCCGGAAGTGAAATGTTTTCGTTTATGGATGGATTTTCAGGCTATAATCAAATCAACATACTCACTGCTAATCAACCCAAAACAACTTTCATTTGTCCGTGGGGAACTTTTTCTTACTGCAAATTACCTTTTGGACTTAAGAATGTTGGCGCAACTTTTTAGAGGGAAATGTCTTATGCATTTCATGACATTAAACACATTGTGCAACCATATCTCGATGATTTACCTTCTCATTCATCGCACAGAGCCAATCATCTTACTCATCTATGAGCTATCTTTATGAGATGTAGGCATTATAGGATTCATCTGGATCCTCACAAATGTGTCTTTTCTGTTGAATCTGGACGATTGTTGGGATTTGTTCTCTCAAAGGAAGGCATTCGTGTCGACCCATCGAAGCTTGGGGCTATCATCAATTTACCTCCTCCTTCTACTCTTCACCAACTCCAAAGTTTGCAAGGGAAAGCGAACTTTTTACGTCGATTCATTCCTAACTATGCTGAGTTAACCAAAGGTTTTACCAAGTTGTTGAAGCAGAATATTCCTTTCTTTTGGGACGAGATCGTTGATCGATATTTTGATGCTCTTAAACACGCGTTGACCCATGCACCATTATTGCATCCTTCCAATTACAACCAGGATTACTTTTTATACTTAGCAGCCTCCAATTCTACAATTGGTATGGTCTTAGTTCAGGAAGATGAATTCTGACAATCTGCATCCGACCGAAATCAAGTTCTCACATGTGGAGAAATTGGCCTTGGCAGCAGTTCAAACTGTCCAACGATTTCGTCATTACATATTGTAATGCAAAACAACAGTGATTTCTGATTGTAACCCTATGAAGTATATTTTGACCAAACAACTGCTAGGGGGGGAATACTCCAAATGGATTGTTATCCTGCGGGAGTTTGATTTGGAATTTGAAAAATCCAAATCAAATAAATCATTGGTATTCATTGAACTTATGTGTGACTTACCAAGTAGACACAGAAACTATGGCAGAACATCCGATCGCGGATGAATCTTTTTTTCTTATCAGTACCATGGATCCTTGGTATGGAGATATCATCATTTATCTCCAAACCCAAACTTTTCGACCTGAACTTTCACGGTCACAACGACAAAAAATCCGTTTCCAGTCTCAGCAATATCATATTGTTGGTGACACACTATACCATCGTGGTGTGGACTCTATTTTTCGACGTTGTCTAACTCTTGACGAAGTTGAAAAGGTTTTAAATGACTGTCACTCTGGAGCATGTGGTGGTCATATGTCTGGGCATGCCACACCCTAAAAGATATTGCGCGCTGGCTATTTTTGGTCGTCCTTATTTAAAGATTATATTTCTACTATCCGAAAATGCCACAACTGTCAAATCTTTGATAGCAAGATGCGTGCACCACCCGCTCCTCTTCACCCTATAATTGTTGTCGGTCCTTTTGCAAAATGGGGCATTGACTTCATTACATGTAACCATCACTCGGCCGGGGGGCATGGGTATATTATTCTCGCAGTAGATTATTTTACCAAATGGGCCGAGGCGATGCCTACATTTGCGGCAGATGGAAAAACTACAACTACTTTCGTGTTCAATCATGTGATTGCTCGTTTCGGTGTACCCCAAGCGATAATTACTGACCATGGGAGTCATTTTCGAAACATCATGATGACCAAATTGACCGACCAACTTGGCCTGCGCCATGATAGTTCTACACCATATTATTCGCAGGCTAATGGTCTGGTTGAAGTTATCAATAAATTTTTAGTCACCATGATCAAACGAATCATCGAAATTCATAAATCGAATTGGCATACCATGTTTTTTTCAGTACTTTGGGCATATCGAACCTCAGCAAAAACATCGACAGGTTTCACCCCTTTTCAACTGGTTTACGGTTTAGAAGCAGTATTACCGATTGAATACGAGATATCGTCACTCCAACTAGCCATAGAGTTACTACCAGCCACTTCTGAAGAGGAGAAACGCTTTTTGTACTTAGCTCAATTGGATGAGAATCGGCGCACCTCTGTATTAGCTACCGAAACTCATGCGAAACGAATGAAAGCTCAGTATGATAGAAGTGTTACACCTCGTATTTTCTCAGAAGGAGACCTAGTCTTGGTTTATGATCAAGCTAACGACAAGCTAGGGGCTGGAAAATTTGAACCCATGTGGCATGGTCCTTATATTGTCAAGCGACGGCTTGCAAAAGGGGCCTATGAACTGATTGACTTTGACGGGGTCTCTTTAGGCAAATCTAGAAATGGGCTTTATCTGAAGAGATATTACGCTTGATTCTTGTGTGGAGATCTTCCCTGTATATTAATTATTTTCATTAAACTAGTGCATTGTAGATTAGAGAGCGTGCCTAGTTTAAGTGTGCTTTTACTATTATCCCTGCTTATCTGGATCATTCTTGATTTTGCAGATGTCGACGTCCCTTCAAACATACATTGGTTTTGCTGATGGTGCTTGTCGTAGTACACAGAACATTTCTTCCATAGCTTGGGTGATTTATTCACCCACTGATGAGTTAGTATCTATGCATGGGGTAAGCCTCGATCAAACGACGAACAATATTGCAGAGTATAGCGCAGTTATTGAGTTATTTTCTGAATCCATTTCATTTGGAATTTGAAGTTTGATCGTTAGGTTAGATTCTAAACTCGTTGTATTACAATTGAATCGAGTATATGAAATTAAAAACCCAGTGTTGTTAATATTATTTTTGAAAGTTCGTCTCTTGGAATGAGAATTTGATTATATTGAGTATCAACATATTCCGAGAAATTTAAACACATTAACTGATGTAGTAGCTTCTAGTGTTATAAATAGACGTTTGTGATAATTAAAGCAGTAGATCAAAATAACATTCGATAACATGTTAAGACAGATAACTGGAAATAGTAGTAATATCATACCATAAGTGTAGTGTTTTCAAAAAATATTACATCGTCCTTGATCATAGGTCCAAAACGCATTATGATTGGAAAAAAGTGATACAAAAAATGATATAATTCTACAATATCAATCATCCACTATCCATGGTGATGATCACGATAAAACACTACAGCCTGTGCCACCTTGCTCAAAAATCTCCTGAACTTGCCTGGAACCTCGATAACATATCTTTGTAAGTGGAGCGGAATGTCATCTATGGTAGTCTCTGGAATATCTAAGGTCAACCGCTCCAGATGGTTCTCCAGATTGGTAAGGACCTCTTTTTTCTGATCCTGTGGTGGTGGTGGTGGTGTAGCTGGCTTCCTGTCAAAAGGACAGAGAGTGGCTGGTCGACGTGGACCCACATCTGCATTTGAAATTTTTGTCATCAGTTTTGGACGATTCAAAAAACAAAATAAAAATTAGAATTTAGAACATGTCAAAACGATTTTTACCTGACTCATCCCACTGTGTCCCTGGACAAAGAGACATCTCTCGATCGCCGCTGAAATCTATCCCATCATAAAGAAAATCTTCTATCGCAAAGACTTGGTTATCCAACCAATGAAAGTAAGCTGTGGTGAAACGAACAACCTCATCGCCTTCACTATGATGGGCCATCAATGCAACCCATCGAACCATTCGAGGCTCTTTGACTCTACCATGATCAACTCCAATCAGCTATGGGGCCAGTGAGGGAATCCTCTCTAGAGGAAATGTGACCACGATCGCTCCATATCCGAAGTTTTTCAACTTCGCATTTTTTTTTGTATTTAGTTGGCCTTTGACATTGGCCAACACTGCCTCACACCAGTTGAAAATGGTGCCTCTAAAGCAGTCAATGGCAGTCTGCATTTTGGATCTTGTAGCAACATGTGGAGCTACGCTCCCACACAACCTGGTTACCGTAAATGCAACCACTTTTAGCTCAAGATGAATAATGGTTTTTATGTTAATGCATTTATCCTTGGGGTCTGCTTCTTCATTGAGAAATTCTTCTTGAAGGCTAGCGACATACTGGCCACCTGCCCTAGCCCCAAATAAAGAGAGTGGCTCGCCCCTCTTTGACAAACCAGTGAGGAAGTATATATCTTCAAGCTCAATTTGTTCATTTTATTTTTTTCTTATGGCGCCTCCGCACTTTATGCATAAAAACAATGCATGGATCCACACATATCTTATGCGTAAGGTGCGGGACCACGACAATTTTCCCTTTTTAAAATTGTCGAGGTCCGCAGGTTTCATGTGTCTTACTTGCGGACCCCCGTGAGCAAATTTTTGAACCTATTTTCCTCCTTAAAAATCAATCTAAGCCCTAAATTGAGAAATTAAATGGAAAAAAATGAAGGTAAAGATGATGTGAATTACCTGGAACTGACGGTTTTCAATTCTAACAAGTGAATCTTCCGCAATCTCCTCCGGAACGTTTTTTTACCAAAATCTCTCAATTTTCACTCTGAAGTCAAATGGTAAAAATGATTTACAAAACCTCCTTTTTATAAGATTTTTTGAATAAATAAAATATTATTTTGTTTATTTTTCACTTCGAAAGGTGGTTTTCCAAATTATTTTTATTAATCATAAACAGGTATGTTTAATTTTTGAGTTTTTGTGCAGAATACAGGATTTTTTGGGTGAAATGGTCATTTTGACGAAGGAGTATACTTTTTATCACTTTTTCGAACTTGGTAAAAATTATGAAAAAGAGAATGAGTACATTTTTATCACTTTTCGAACTCGTTAAAACTTACAGAAAATGTGAAACTACTAAGTACACTTTTATCACTTTTATCACTTTTATCGCTTTTATTACGAAAAAGCGAAACCTTGGAGTTCTCTTTTAAGCCCTTTTCAGACTCTCTAAAGATGAAAATATTGTCGAGTACTTGACTATTTGAACTCATTAAAGGAAATGAACAGTCGTCCCTTCAGTATAATTTTACCCCTTTTCTGGACTGAAATGGACTATTTACGAAAAATGTATATGTTGACTAATCATGGTCAATAGAGTTCTCTCTTGTATTGTTTTATCCTTTTTCGGGCTTGAGAGACTAAATTTACGAAAAAGTACACCCATGGATTTTTCTTAAGTTTTTTCTTCCGACTCCCTAAAATTGAAAAAAACCGAGTTTCTCCTATACTGAACTCGTTAAAATTTAGCAGTAAAGGACTTGTCGATTACAAACAGGAACGAACCACTCCTTCTTAGGGTTCGATTTTAAACTAAGTTGGACTCATCCGAAGGATGAGCTTATATACCAAGTAAATGTTATCCTCCTCAAGCTTGTCAAAAATAAAGAGGTACTTGCCAGAAATGGTGGGGGAAAAAGCGAGAAAACGAATCCGTTTGTCACACTTATACCTGGGTTGGGAAAATCCTTTGCCTATCAGTTAATCAAACCATATTGAAAGTCTTCAGCTGGTTTCTGGATATTAGCTTAGGTCAATTGTCACCAAACCATCTGCAGTGTCGTTATGTGTTCAAGAGGACAGTTCAAATAAACCATTCATTTGCAAACATATGTCTCCATTTGCATTGACCATCCCTGAGTCGTTCCTTGCAAAATATTTCTACAAAACTTGATCTAATGGTTTCGTGTCGTGGGCTTTCCTACGACGGATCACTTTCTATCGACGAAATCTCATCATCTAGGAAGTTGATCTAGAATCCTTCAGTACCTTGGAATCTGCATGCCTTAATGGTAGGTTTCTTGCCTTCGATGACAAGTTGCATCATTGACATTTGATCGAACGATTCCATGCAATGTTCGACTTCAGCTCATTTATTCACATTCCATGGATTGTACTGAGTACTTTGAGATCCATTGTCATTATTGGTGGTTTCTCTCACACTTGTTAACAGTTCACATCATTGACTGGTAATCAAGTGGTTTCTACCATGTTCGACTTCGACACAATCAATCGCATGGATAGAATCGTACTAGTTCGAGTAGCAGAGATCAAGACCCTGGATCTATTTTCCACCATCCAGGCTACGAGGAGTTTTATTATTCATTATGCAGTAGACTATTCATAATATATGGTTGCGTCCATACTGTGTCTACATTATTGATGTAATAGTAAGATCATTTCTACATCAGAACAAGTTTTAGTTAGTGTTTGATCTAAGTATGGGAATACCTACCTCAGCGATGATATATATATATATATATCTGTGTGTTTTGCATTGAATGTTTTTACAGGATTCTGAATAGGGTGTCCACAAGCTAATCCTCGAAATGATAAAGCACATCACTCTTTGAATACTCTCAGGCTTCGCACTTTAGGGGGCAATCTGTTACACTAAAAATTTCACCATGACGTTTTACTGTCTATATGGTTTCATCATTACTCATACAATACTCCCTTAGAAGTATACAAACATCAAAGTTCCTAAGACCAAGCCTTGAAATTGAGAGAAAATCTTGTAAAAGTCATAAAAATACTTGTACCACACTTTCTCTTAGTATTACATGCGGTGCCGCATCTGTTTGTTCTAGAACATGTGGAACCGGCCGCACTTTTTATTCATTAAAGGTGTGGATTCTTGTAAAAGGTAAAGTGAATGCGGAAGTAAAATTTGGAAGCCCAACTGGTTGAATCTAGAAGCTTCTGGAAGCGATTATTCGGTGGAAAGTTCGCTCCTTTCATGTACATTCATCCCTCCATTAAAGGAGCCTACCCCTTGGTATGTGGAACTTAATCCCTTGAAAGAGGATTCTATGCCCTCTTATTTGGAGCTGCAACCTCTTCTCTTTTGCTATAAATTGAGGCCATAGTTCAGCCTCAATGGGAGTTAGGCTTTGAGATTTTTTGAGGAGAATTGCTAGAAAAACTCATACTCTCTTAACTGATTACCATATGGGAATGTTTACACACTCATGTGGATGTTAGTCGAGAGAGTGCAAAGGCTTGTCAAAGTAGAGGAAACGCTTGTTCTGGACCCCAGAAGGACCTGTATGACATCAAGGCGAACATGGTTGTAAGGCTCCTTCTTTCATCAAAGATAATAAAAATGGATCCTTTTTTCTCAATAATTTGTTTATTTAAATGGCTTATTTCTTGAATTCCTTGATCATCAAGATAGGTTTATGGTTTATGAATTAATCTATTGATCCAGATTTATGCAGGAACGCAACAAAATAAACACATAACCATAAATACAGAGATGCAGTGGAAATAACACTTCATTTCATTAATATCAAAGAACTGAAATTTGCTTACAGACAGAATGGAAATAAAACTAGCTAGGGCGATGGTAGCTATCTCTGAGAAGAGATGTGGCGGCTACAGGCCTCTGAACTGTGTTACAATGAGGCTCGAGGGCCTATTTATCATTTAGAAACAATGGGAAATCCTAAACAGCCAAAACCCTAACCCTAGGAGATGAAGCGCCAAAACTATGGGCCCCGTTTGGGTAAATTGGTGTTTCAACTTCCTAGGGGTGTAACTTTGGCATACGATATATGTTTGATGCGTACCATACCTCGTTAGAAATATCTATCCGAGGACTACAAATTTTGAATAAGCAACATTGGTCCATGGAACCATGTTGTTCTCCGTTTTTGAAAAAAACGTCGTTTAGGGCCTCAAAACTGCTCAAGAAGTTCAGGACCCGAAAAACTGCTAAAAATAGTAAGTTGTACCGAAACTAAAAAAATGAAAGAGAAAATGGTGGGGCCCCAAGTGGAATAGGTGGGTGACCACCAATATCCACCTGGATCATTCCTCCCCCCTTAGGAAGAAATGGTCCCCATTGCGTTAATTTCCTCCATGAGATGAGGAAATTTCTGTTGAACTTGGTCCCTGGTGAACCACTTTCCTTGGTGCAGGAGTTGGCCAGCTTTGACAACCCGATACAGTTGGATATTTTGTTGGCGAGTGTTCTTGATTTTCATGTCCATGATACAATCTGTGGTGGCCTGTTCCATGCAGTTTGGGTTTAACTCTGTTGGTGTGAGTTGTTCTGCAATGTCCGAGGTGTCCAGTAGAGGTGGGAAGTAAGGACGAAGGCAATCCACATTGAAGACTGGGTGCAGACCAAGGAATGGTGGAATATTGAGCTCGAAGGCATTGTTCCCTACAGCCTTGGTGATGGTGTACGGCCCATATCGGAGTGGGCGAAGCTTGCGGTGGGGTCCAGTGAGGCGCTCCTTCTACAAATGTAGCCATACTTTGTCGCCCACCTAGAAGTTGTGTGGCACCCAGTGTTGATCATGGTGTTGCTTGTACTTGGCATTGGCTCTGTCCAATATATCATGAACCTATTGGCAGATGTGTTGAATGCGCTCGATGAAGCTACTTGCTTTGTCAAATTCAGACTGGACATGAGCTGAATTGGCCTGAGCAGCTACAAATGGCATGGCTACGTCAATGGGACATAGTGGCTGGAATCCCAAGCCCACCTGAAAGGGGCTATGGCCGATTGAACTGTGGAGAGCCCGATTATAACTATGTTGTACATAAGGGAGGCTCTCGTCCCATGTGCGTGGATGCTTTTAATTGTACATGCGCAGAATGTGTACAATCATTCTGTTGACGACCTCTGTCTGGCCATCTGTTTGGGGATGGAAAGCTGTGGACTTGGTGAGCTTTGTGTCCAACATTGACGAGAGGCTGGACCAAAATGTGCTGAGGAACCTGCTATCTCGATCTGATATGATAGACTGTGGGATCCCAAAGTGCACCCACACTCGTTCAAAGAAGAGTTTAGCAGTGGCTTCTGCTGTGATATTCTTCTTGCAGGCCGCCATAATGGCCATCTTCGAGAATCTGTCGACGACCACAAAAACATAGTCATTTCCTTGCTTAGTAGAAGGCAGGCCCGACATGTAATCCATGGAGATGGATTCCCAAGGTCGACTAGGGGTAGGTAGAGGAGTATATAGGCCTTGCTTCTTGATGGTCGGTTTGGCAATGGCACAAACAGTGCAGGATCTGATGTGCTTCTCGACATCCTTTCGAAGGTTCGGCCAATAGAAATACTTCTGTAGTATTGCTACTGTTTTCTCGACCCCGAAATGCCCAGCGACTCGACTGTAGTGTGCTTCCCATATCATCTTGGCACGCTTGCTTGAAGGAACACAAAGGTGTCCCAGGTGACATAAAAGTGCATCTTGGAGGTGAAAATTTGGAACTTGCGTACCCCCCAAGAGTGCCTTGTAAGTGTGGCCAAATTTTGGGTCACTCTCATAGAGAAGTGGCCAATCAGAAGTCTCGTGCCCATAAGAGTTGAGCACAGTGGTAAGCGCCACGATCGGTGGTCGGCTGAGGCAGTCTGCAACATTATTGGTGCTACCCTTCTTGTACTTGATGTTCAAATGAAACTGTTGCATATATGTGGACCACTTCTAATGGCAATCATTCTGCAACTTCCCTTGTGTCTGTATGAACTGCAGGGGCCGGTGGTCTGTGTGGATGATTGTTTCCTTCCCAAAAATGTAATGCTTCCATTGTCGACAAGCTTGCACAATGGATTACATTTATTTTTCATAAGTGGGATACTTGCGGACTGTGTCAGACAATGTCTCACTGTGATATGCCACTGGATGTCCCTGTTGAGTAAGAACTGCCCCAATAGCATAGTCAGAGGAATCTGTCTCGATCTCAAATGGCTGTTGCAAGTCTGGTAAAGTGAGCACTGGGGCAGAACAGAGGCGATTTTTCAATTTTGTGAACACTGTCTGTTGAGGTTCTGACCAAAAGAACTTTTCTCTCACTCCTCTCTTGGTGACTTGACTCAAGGGCCAAGTGATATGAGAGAATCCCAACACGAACCTCCGGTAGAAATTAGCAAGACCCAGAAAGCTACGAAACTCTGTTATAGTGGTTGGGGGTGGCCAATCCCAAATGACTTGGATCTTGGCTGGATCCACATGCACCCCCCTTTCATCAATAATGTATCCCAGATATTGAACCTGGGTCATGCCAAAAGTGCACTTCTCCAAATTGGCACACAACTTGTGTTGCCGCGGTGTTTGGAGGACTTGTCGGATGTGGTGAAGGTGCTCTTCCCAAGTCTGGCTGAAGATCAGAATGTCATCCAAGTACACCACTACAAATGAGTTGGTGAATGGCCGCAAGATGTCGTCCATCATCCTCATGAAGGTTGCGGGAGCATTCGTCAACCCGAAAGGCATGACTAGCCATTCGAAAAGGCCTTCCTTGGCTTTGAAGGCAGTCTTCCACACATCGGAGGGTTCAATCGGTACCTGGTGATACCCCGACTTCAAGTCAATCTTGCTAAAATATTTTGCACCTTTGAGTTGGTCCAGAAGGTCATCAATCTGTGGGATCGGGTACCTATTCCGGACAGTGATCTTGTTCAGCGCCCGATAGTCAATACAGAGTCTCCACGTCCCATCCTTCTTCTGTACCAACACGATCGGGCTCCCACGGGGCGATGAACTTGGTCTGATGTGACCTTTCTGCAACAGCTCCTGAATCTGCCTCTTGATTTCATCATTTTCCAGAACAGAGCGTCGATATATCGGTCCATTGGGTAGTGGCGCACCTGGGGTCAGATCAATCGGGTGCTTGACCTGGCAGTGCAGAGGAACCCCTGTGGGTGAGGTGAAGATGTCCTCGTACTCCTCCATGACCTTATCCATTTGTTGTTGTCGTGCAGAGGGGCCCTATCTGGAGGTCGTGGCCACAGTCTTCTTCTTGCCCTGGGGGCGGATCATCAGGAAAACGAATTTCCTGGTTTGGGAAATGAGCTTACTGCATTGTTTTGCAGTAACCAAAGAGATAACGGTAGGAGGTGGTACCTCTGGTATCCTGTACAACTTATTTCCCAAAGTAACAATAACGGCACGAGGAGCAACGTCACATAGGAGGTCCTAATAATACATCAGAAACATCAATAGGAGCAATGTCACATAATACCTCATCCGTGAAGGGCTTGATGCTATAGGGAAGGCGACACTGCCGGCTGACGCGGAGATCTCGTCCTTGGTGAAGCCACCCGATGGTGTATGGATGTGGGTGAGCTGTGGTCGGCAAGCCCAACCACTTCACGACGTCTGCTGAAATGAGGTTCTTTTGGCTCCCATTGTCGACAATGAACTGTACCGGGGAGCCCTTTACCCACATCTGAGAGTGGAAGAGACGTTCCTCCTCCTCTGGATCTTCCGGTTCCTCCTTTTGGATCTTTGCAGTGGCAACAGTGGCGTTGGGCTCCGCATCAATAATCTGTTTCCCTTTTTCATTCGCCTTTTCGGGTTCTGATTCGGAGTCAGAGCATGCATCTGACTCAGAAGCCCTCATCTCGGCCACTAGCGACTGCTTGGCCCGACACTCACTTGTGTTGTGAGTGGAGCTCTTATGGAACTCACACCACTTTCCCGTGTCCTTCTTTGGCTTTGTGGTGTTGTTCTTTGCTTGTGGCTTCGACAGGTTGTCTTGAGTCGCCATGCCTTGGCTCTATCCTTTGTTCTGCGGTTTGGGAGCACCTTTCCCTTGCTTTTGATTCGCAGATCAAAAGTCTCGCTTCTTCTGTTTGAATTTCTGCTCAATCTTGGCAGCATACCGGTATGCCGTACCAAGCGAGGAGATGTCGAGGAACTCCATTTCCTCCTGAATGTATTTGTGCAGACAACTGCGATACTTTAGCACCAGATGTTTCTCTGAATCTTTGATACCCAACTTTGTGCGCAGGGTATGGAACAGATTCGTCAGCTCATGCACATCTTGATCCCTTTGTTGTCGCAACGTGGTCCATTGTATGTACTTGTCCTCATAGCTCCCCACGGGATAGTACTATTCCTTGACGGTGTCTCGAAAAGAATTCCAAATTGGTATGGCCGAGAACAGAGAGGGTTCTGTCTGGTCCTTGTTCTCACAGTAGGTTTCCCACCAGTCCTTAACATGGGGGGTAGCTTTGAGGAGTGCAAAAATAATCTTCTCCCGGTCTGAAAAGTCATGAACCGAGAAATATCCTTCTAACAGATTCAACCATCTATCTACGGCATCTACATCTATTTGACCCTCAAATATGGGAATGTCAAAATTTACTTGTACCTTAAAAGGAGTCGCGCCTCCAGAGTGGCTGCTGGATGCAGATGCGCCGCCGGTGGGTAGCCGTTGAAGGATCTGAACAAAGTTATCCATCATCATGTTCCTTTGTTTTTCGAGGGCCTCCTCGAGCAATATTTTGATAGGATCTCCTGCTCCCTCATCTTTCTTTTCGTCCCCCATGGGCATCCGTCGGGTTTTGCGAGGTTGATCTTGCAAAGGTTCCACTAGATCGAGCCCTAACTCCTTATACCCCGACCTCGTTGGGGACATGCAAAGAAGGATCGAGAAAAAGCAGACCACTTTGATACCACTGATCCGGATTTATGCAGGAACACAAAAAAATAAACACATAACCATAAATACAGAGATGCAGCGGAAATAAAACTTCATTTCATTAATATCAAAGAAATAAAATTTGCTTACAGACATAATGGAAATAAAACTAGCTAGGGCGCTGATAGCTATCTCTGAGAAGAGATGTGGCGGCTACAGGCCTCTGAACTGAGTTACAATGAGGCTTGAGTGCCTATTTATTATTTAGAAACAATGGGAAATCCTAAACATCCAAAACCCTAACCCTAGGAGATGAAGTGCCAAAACTATGGTCCTCGTTTGGGTAAATTGGTGTTTCAACTTCCCAGGGGCGTAACTTTGGCATACGATCTTCGTTTGACGCGTACCATACCTCGTTAGAAAGATCTATCCAAGGAATACAAATTTTGAATGAGTAACATCAATCCATGGACCCATATTTCTCTCCATTTTTCCAAAAAAACATCGTTTAGGGCCCCAAAACAGCTCCGGAAGTTCAGGACCCGAAAAACTGCTAAAAATAGTAAGTTGTGCCCAAACTAAAAAACTGAAAGAGACAATGTTGGGCCCCAAGTGGAATAGGTGTGGATCATCTATATTATGTAGGTGCTTATGATTCTTTCATGTTTTTTATTTCAGATCCCGAAAGGAAACGTATTCAAAGAGATAGGAAAGAAGACTACAGTCAGCGCTGGACTACAGGTAAGTCCTAAATCCTTCATTATAGATAATTCTAGATCAAATATAATATAGATAAATTAGTTTAAATCTATCTGTTTGTTGCTAGTTATCGTAGGATACTAGGGAGATATGTCTTGTCCGCAAGAACGATTTATCTGTCCAACACTATATGAAAACTTATGGTAGGAAGAGACCATATGGTTTAGTAGTTTAAATCCATGCCAAATGAAGTCAAATTGCCCAATACAGAAAGGTTTACCAAGCCAGGAACATTCTAACATAGTGATACTTTCAATATTATCCTAAGGACATAAGGGAGGATCAGGACATAATGGAGGTACAAGATGGTTGTCGATAGGTGGTGAGGGAAATGTTTTGGAAAGTTCAGTAGTAGAAGTCCAAGACTTGACTCAGTCCATGGGTGGTAGTTCTAGGAAGTCCAAGGAGATGCCACGTGGGTCATTTCAATATTTAATATGTCTAGCTCTACATGTTCCAAATCAGGGAGATTAGAGGCAGAAAGAGGCATACCTCCCTATGATTATTAGTGGATAGATCCATGACTTCCAAGTTGACAAACCGGGGAGGCTCATCATCAAGGGAGTCACGTGGAACAAGCAGAGGGGTGGCCCTTGTAGGCGAAATAACCTGATCATATTCCATATTAGGATGGAGTTTCTGACCAGGGTTAGGAGGTACTGACATGACTGCTGGAGAGGAAATCTCTTCTACAATAGGTGGAGAAGAGTTCTCACTAGATTGATCATCCTCTATAAGGACACGTGACATCACCCATATATCAAGAGAACTATGGGGTCCACAGTGCCAGAAGAGATCATATACATAGTATCAATGGTAGGATATGAGGGAGAATTGGGTGGAGGGATTTGAGGAGAAACCCCCATAAGAGTGGAAATTTTGAAAATTCCCATGCCAACACTCTGAAACTGACTAGGATGGTACCCCAAAATCGGTACAGTAGTGGAAATTTGGGTCGATGGCACACAATATTGAAGCTGGTCAATGGTGAAGATTTTTTTTCATGAGGAAAGCAAAGGACACGAAATATAGATGAGACCACTACGGTCATGGCATAAAACCAACTATGACCAAGGAGCAAGTTATAGTCTAAAGGGGCATCGACAACTCCAAATCAAAATGTACCATTTCCCCCCTTCTCAATGGAAAAATATTGGAGGACCCCCTTAGGAATTAAATTGTGACCATCAAATGCTTGGAGAGTGGTATTAGACGTTGCGAGAGCCAGAGAGCTAATATATTTCGAACATGATATGAAAATGACGCATGTGAAAATCCATCGTCTACAAGAGTGTGATGGATATTCTTCTGGGAAAGTCGCACTATAATCTAGAAATAAATCTGATGGGAAAGAAGAGGGGCAACTTTATCGACATTGAAAGTGATGACACCAGAGTCAGATAAGTCAACTCCACCAATGGCAGACAACAAGGCTCTGCGCTTCTGAGGACATCTTTGCAAGACCTCCACGGCATACATGGCACAAGGCGCCTGGGCAAGATCTTTAACAATATTATAATTTCGAGGAGCCCTGACAGAAGGGTTGTGTGTCGTATTATGTAAAACACTAGTGGGGGGGCGATAGACATTTTCCATAGGCTTATTAAATTGAGAGGTCCAGTGGAAGGTGGAGTTGGTGAGTCCTTGGAAGAATAACTCAACTCAGGGGCATCGTAAGACTTAGCTCGTGTGGTCATGTTGACATCTTCATTGCACATAGAGACAGTTGAATTGTGAGGGTGATGGGAAGATGACCTCTTGTTTCCCCCTTGTGGAGGTTGAGAAGGTTGAGTAGTCATTTTTTGCTGGGGTTGTGCATGGAATGGATGAGTTAAAATATCAGGTTGTTGAGAAGACGGTGGTGAAAGGAGCCTATGGAATTCATCCATCCAAGGACACTCATGAGTGAGATGATCGCCTTGACAAATTTTACAAGGGAAATTGACTTTTCGGTGATGCTCACTGGTGCTCCCTCCCTGACTCTCAAGATTGGGTTGAGACTCCTGGGTATTTTTTTTATTTTTATTTTTATTATTTTTCTTTTTACTACCGGTTTGAGAGTTATTCTTTGGTTGAGTGGACTTCACCGTAAGAACATCGGTGGACTGCTGAGGAGGGGGGAAGAAATTTGGATCGTGGGATCCGAAACAAACCCAATCACACCATTTCCATGTGAGCCAGGAACATGTTTAGGTGGGTCAATGGAAGGCCTAGTGGCATTGGGAAAAATTTCATGCAACACACTCGACTATGAATATATGAGATCCAACTATTGGGCAACTAGAATAGATTTATCCTTAGTAACGGCTTGCAACATGGACACAACTTTAGCAAGTTGTGGTCGGAGTGATCTAATGAACCATTTATGGAGGATTTCCTCTAGTAACTTAGTTCTTACCAACCTCTTGCGATGACGCCACTAATGAATATGATCAGAAATGAGTGTGGCATCATCTTTTTTGAAGTTAGAAAAAAGGTTAGAGTCAATATCATACCGAGTTGGTAACTGGAAATGCATCAGAGAAGTTTGAGCTAGAGAAGCAAAATCAATGTAGGATGCAGAGTCTAAATCAATGTACCACTTGTTATCATCCTTGGTTAACATTCTTTGGAACAATCAGAGTTTAACATAATCATCCACTAATGAATTAGACGAGCACCATAGATGGTAGGTGGTGATATGGGTGGAAACATTCTCCCCAGGCTTCCCTTCGAACTTGGGAATATCATATGATAATTTGGCGGGCATAGGTGACCACCAGGGATCATGAAGAATGGGTTAATTAATTAATTTATCCAAATCCGATAAATCAAGAGAGGATAGAAATGGATTTTGAATTTGGTTGAATGAGTCGTAGGCAAAAGAAGCCCCTGACCAAACTTGTGTCCCCCCATAAATGGATTATATGGATGCATTTATTTGTGGTGAAAAGTGTTCGCCCCGATAAATGGTTGTTGCGGGCCATCATAACTAGTAGATGGATGATGCCCCCCAGGGTAAAAACCTCCAGAGAGAAATGGAGCCCCAAAATAATGATTGCTAATGGGGTTGTACCCAAGGTGAAAAAAATATCACTCTACACAGTAGGACTAACATAAGGAGCATAACCTGGGTAAGACATGGTACTAGAAGTGGGATTACCCCTAGGTAAACTAGCCCCTCCAGTAAAATTACTGGTAGGTGGCATCCCTCCAAAGAGAAAACTATACCAAGATTGCATCATACTAGAAGTTACATTCCCCCGGGCTGACTAGGGACAACTGTTGATCCCCCCCCACTAGTTCTCGGAAGCAACCATGCCTAACTGAGGAACATGAATAGTTGGTTGGGCAAATGATGGTGTGTTAATTCCTGGACCTACTAGCTGACTAGGTTGGGGTACCATAGTCGGCATAGAGGATGGTGTGGGAACATAAGCATTCGGGAAACTAGTGGGAATCATAGATGAGACTGGTGGAATTCTTGAGGAAGAAGTGAGAGGCATGGGTGAAGGAGCAGTAATAGACACACTAGGAGGTGGTAGCACTGTCATGGTGGTCGGAATACTGATGCAGATGCTAATGAAGTCTCAGACTCCACAATAGGTTAAATGGTAGATAAAGGCACGTAAGTGTAAGTTGGTGTAGAATCGTCAAAATTAAGACACAGTAAGGTAGGCCCTAAAGGATCATTCAAAGGTGGATTTGTAGGAGTGTCAAAGTCATCCGCCAAAGTCTCAATGGATATCATATCACTATCAGTGGGGCCAGCCACATATTCTAACACTATGTGATGCTTTAAGTCATGAGAACTGTTAGGAACTCTCCGTGCAGGAGAAATAAGTCCACTTCGTTCAGGAAGTAAACCTTGAAGACACTGTGAATGTCGACGAACAAATTCAACCAGGGTGATAATAAATAAAACAAAAATAAGTTACTGGAAACACCATAAGGCCAAACTACAGACTCATTAGGGGAATTTTGAGGTCTAAAATGGGCCTCCTAAGGAAATTATAAAATAATAGTGGAAATAATAAAATAAGATTGGATTCCATCATCAAATTTTAGAGGGAAAAAGGAAAAACTATTTTTTCAACTCATATTTTCAACTTATCTCTCTATGGGTTTACTCAAATTTCGAGCGGAAACACTTCTTGGATGCAGAATTTGATTTCTCATCCAAGGAGTACCCGTGTTGCCTACTTTCAATGGACCTTGCTACAAGAAAACTGAGAAATACATGAAAAACGTGATTGCAAACATGTTTTTTCATGTATTTCTTATTTTTCGTGTAGCAGGGTCCATCAAAAGTATGCAACATGGGTAATCCTTAAATGAGGAATTAAATTTTGCATCCAATGAGTACTCCCACTCGAAATTTGAGTAAAACCTTAGGGAGATAAGTTGAAAATACGAGTTGAAAAAGTAGTTTTATTATTTTATTATTTTTTATTATTTTTACCTTTTTGCTCCAAAAATGGTGAATCATCCCCCATGGTTGACATCATCATCTTGAATACTATTGGTTCTTATAAATTTTATTTTTGTTGTACATTTTTCTTAGGAGGCCCATTTTAGACCTCAAAATTCCCCTAATGCATACCAAACAACACACTATGAAACATCCTAAAAGATAGTACACACAAACATAATACAAAGAAGATGGTGGTGGAATAGTTATACTAGAGACCTGCTTCCTAGCCCTTTTAGCTACGAACTTGGCAGAAGTGCCCCCACAAGATGTGGAGCACCCCCCGAGAGGACTGAGAGAGTATGACTAATATATATCCCAAGTACATAGAAGATGACCCCAACCCTGTGCCTAGTTATGAGCCCTAGAAAGAAAGACCACTATGGGCAGCACGTACAATAACACAACCTAGAGGGATAGGCTTAGGAAAAATAAACAAGCAAGGGCAGTAAAATTTACCACAAAAGGAGCCAAGACTAAAACCCCCTTGAGAGTTACCTCCCAAGTGGTCCCCAAGTGATAAAACATCGTTTGTATGTGTGCCAATTCTGTTATATCGCGCCACTCGAAACTAAACGAAATGGGTCATGTCACCCCGCTTAACCCAAGTGTGACCTCGTGCTTAACCTTTTTGTGAGGAGGGCTTCCCATAACGCACTACTGCAAATGGATTTACTCCCTATTGCAAGCTACTAAGTTTATTTCATGGCCTTGGAGTGGTTAACTCACACTCCTATCTCCAAGACCCTAGCCTAAGCTAGTGTTAGTGTACTACCACTAAAAATAAAAGACGAATCTAGTTAATTTTATTATCGTGTTAATTTTAATGGTCGTTTTTTACACAAGCGGGAACTTGCGTGAAGTTGAAATGGTGTGTAAGACTCTTAGTTAGTCACCCTAATGCATTTGTATGAAATTTTTTCGTTTTCAATTCGATGAATGATAGCTATGAGAAGGAAAGAGATTATCTAACACACCAATGCCTACTAAGATGCATTTTTCACTAAATCTTCCTTAATGCAAAATATCCCAAGAATTTTAATGAATGACCCAAAAACACACCAAAAATTAAACCAAGAAAGAGACCAAAATAAGTCTCCCAAGCAAGAAGGCAAAACACTCCAAAAGAAAAACAACTAGGGAAACAAAGCCCAATCAAATACACTCAAATAAATCGAACACACTGAAAGCCAAAGTGAAAACAAAAAGAAGGCAATGTCAATCAAGCTAGTGTTACAGGACAATGGCTCAATCGGGGCCAATGTTCTGCAAAGGACTAAACCAAACCTAGAGGAAAGAAGGCCTAAACAACTAATGAAGGCAATATACTGTGACAAAAAACTTTCAAAATAATTTGATTAGATGACAGCTGCAAAATCAGTCACAACACCACCATTTGTGACACAAATTACCAAAAGATAAAAATATCACTAAAAAAAAAGGTGAAATAAGTGCACAAACAACATAAAGATCTTAAAGTGAGATATGACAGATCCAAGCAATCACCAAAAGGAACCAAATAGATTTGAAACTGAGATATATAGATGAGAACACTAGTCCTCAACAAAATCACATAAATAATCCTTCAAGAGAACCTTGAAGAACACAAGCAATGGATTATCCCAACCAATGAATAAGAAATGGCTCAAATCTGACAAAAATCAACAGCTAACAACAAAAAAAGCAATAGATCCAATAGATCTCCAATAGATCAAAAAGTTATGAAGGAAATAAATAAATACCTAAAAAATTAAGCAAATAGGCTCAATAAAACCCAAAATTTGGGGAAAACGGATAGAAAATAGGTTGAATTTTCAATCACCGATATCTTCCTCATACACACTCCATTTCAGGTGATTTTTTTTTAGGTAAAAATTAAAGAAGAATACAAATCCGTAATTATTTTTACTTAGATATCTACAGAAAATAATAGAAACGAACCAAAAAAATCAGTCGCGTGCGAGGGTGAAAGAAAAACAAACTAGCCAATTTAAATTGGCCATAACTCCCTCATATAGAGTTCGTTTTCAGTGATTTTTTTTTTTGATGAAATTCTGAGAGGAATCCATATCTATGATTAGTTCAAACAAATTTTGTACATAAAATTAAAGAATTTTATTTTAAATGCATGATCTATTATTCTCTTGTTTAAAAAACAAAAAACAAAACACTAGATCTAATATCTACTCATATCTAAAGCACAGAGATAATAACCCTTAAAAATAGCCGAAAATAGTCGTAAAAATTCGAGGAAACCTAGAAAATCGAAAAAAAAGAGGATCTGATCAGGATATCAGGCAAAGTGGACACACAAGAGAGTGTGCTCTCATTGAAAGCACCGGTTATTTTGCAATGGAAATCAGTAGGAGATGTTTCTTTGTGATCTAGTGTCCGATAGATCACCAGACAGACAAATGCATGACTAAGAAGATACAAAATATCCCAATCCCATATGGTTCAACAAGCAGCATGCAATTGGATTTAGACTATGAGGAAGAGAATAGTACCTTGCTTCCTCGCATTTTGGCGACGAATCTTGAGTTCATAGCGTAATTCTTGCGCTCCACATGAGCGATCTAACTGATCCACTTCCGATATCAACACTTGCACACAATCACAAACATTCAAGGATGACAAGAGATCTTCCTCGAAATATCATTAGATAAACAAAAATAACATAAACCAATCACAAGATATCAAAAACAATCATGTAAGGGAGAGAACATAGATCTTCATTAATCTCATAAAGATGATACAATGCTTCTATACCTTCGCTCCAGTGTCTCCTCTCTACAATCTATCAAGGTTTCACCACTAGATCTAATGAATGAGCATGAAGAGCACTCACATAAGCGTAAGACCTCACAAGCTCTCAACGTGGCAACAAAATGGTAGCATAAGATCAAGATCTCAACACATCAAAAGTATGGCTTTTCAAAACCGACTCTCCCAAAATGGCAGAGCTCTCGCCCTATAGTTTGGATACTCTCCTCCACACCCTTTCCTCTTGGTGAGATTATATAGGCTCATTCCATCATTTGGGAGAATGTATGTAGACACTTAGGGGCTTGATAAGTTAGGAAACTTCTACAATAATGGACCCCTAGCCAACTCATACACAAGTGGGTTAAGTTGATCTCCTTGGGAATGGGAAACTCTAGAATTTTTTTTCACAATTATGAGATTTTTCTCAATTATCTCATAATTATAACATTTTGGCGAAACAATTATGAGAAATTTCTCACTGTATGTAATTTCACCCTTTTATCATGGGATAAATCTCACATAAGTAAGAGAAAAGGTGAAAAGGGATGCATTTTATCCAAACAACTTAGGTAAGTTGATATTGGGTTTCTCTCACTATAATGGAGCGACAAATAGGGTTATAACAAAGGTTATTATGGAAAAACACCGAAACTAATTTCTCCTGAATCCCTTGATCTTGTCTCAAAATTAATCTACAATAAACCCTCAAGCTGGAAAAATGCACAATTTTGATACCACTGTAATATCCCAACTCTTAAAAATTTTGACCCTTGATCTTGTCTCAAAATTAATCTGCAATAAACCTTCAGGCTGGAAAGATGCACAGTTCTATACCACTGTAATATCCCAACACTTAAAAATTTTGACTAATCTATCACACTATAGTGTTCTAATTAACACAAGCCTAAAAAAAACGAGAACACATCAGGGATATGGAACTGTAGCCACTTTATTTAATTGATTACTGCAAATAATACATGCCAAAATAATTAAAATAAGAAACCCTAGCCAATGGAATGCAAGTCTTCTCATCAAATGAGAAATAACAACACTGAAGCACAATCATAGACCCTAGATCGATCCCCCAGAAAAATTACTCCCATGGGGTTTTCGTCATTGGGATCAAACTAGAACTGGCTTTGCCAAGTTCTCAATAAAGACAAAATAGATAAATAACTTAGGATGATCTCAATGCCTAGCTCCTATCCACTTATATAGGTTTCATGGACTCTCTAGAAGCTTTACTTTATTATTTTCCCTCTAAAAATGAAGGAGAATACAGTGGGCAGATACCATGGGTAAATACCATGGGTAGATTTCATCTATTTTGACCATATCCAAAAAAGGAAATATTACATCCCACCTTTTCCACTCTTCAAATCACATTTGGATCTCATAAATTTTCTCTTGGATGTTTCATGTAGCATAACAGGGCCATCCTGTAGCAATACAAAAATTACCTTAGAATGCCTCCAAAATTGCGCCAAAATCTTGTCTATAATTCCTCAACATTTTACAATGTCTATTAGACCTTGGAGATGGAGTTTAAAGGTTCATAGACTCCTTAGAAACTTTACTCTAGTAGTTGTATCTTTTTTTTTGCAATTATAGTTAGTGTGTGTGTGTGTATTAGAAATAACCAAAAATTTGGAATTTCTAATGAATTCAAACTGAAAAGAAAAGACACAAATTTATTCTACTCAATCTGTGGAAATGAAAACATAAAATAGAAACACATGCAATCACTCCATCACAATGAACACGATATTTTTAATGGGGAACCCAATTGGGAAAACCCCTCCTCTCTTTTATTATATCATGAGAATATAGATATATTGTAATGACTGCTTCAATCCTTGAAGCTCAATATGCATTGTAATACTAATCTCCTCCTGAGTTTCCTCTTGGCCAATACTTTGCCAAAATAGGCCTCATGATTCCTCCTATTTCCTTGTGCAATTCCTGAGGAAATTAGCTCACCTACTACATGCAAACTTTGTACAATCACTAGTATACAATAGGGATTATATTGATATCTTTTTCCTCTACTCAAGTAGACAATTTAAATTCCATGCATGACTAGGGCTATTTTTAGTAAAATGACTAGTTAACTGAGAGATCAGTGAGTTAAAAACAATTACAACTACTCAACTGAACTCAACTAACTCTATTCATGATTAGAGCTCAGATAACTCAGTTTCACTAAATATAATTCCACTAGATTGTTAGATATTAGCAATCAACTCATTCACAACTCTACTTCTTGCCCACAAACTCAAATTGATTGACTTGACTAAGTGACTTGGCCATGTCACTCCTTCTAATTGCAACTCAGGTCATCATGCTGATGTGGAAATTCGAATTTCTCCATTTGACTAAGGCATAAGTCAAATGAAGTCTTTTCTTCCTAAAATTTAACAATTATGTTACATAATTTTAATATTTTAAAGCATGTAGTCTTTTTATTAATAAATGAAATGATTTTTTCTTGGGTATTCTTCTTGGTCAATTTTACCCAAAATTTGGTAGAGATATTTAAGAATCATAAGTTTAAATTGTTTAATTTGCAAAAAAAATTAGGGAACTAAATATTTTAAGGTGCAAAACGTTTCCTTATTGTATCTTCATACATTTGATAAATCTCAAGATGCAAATATCTTTTTAAGTGAAAAACTAGAGGTTTGATTCTTCTGAGCTCTTGGTAGATCTAAAATTAAGATGAATCTATGCTAATTTTGAGAAAATTACTAATAAAATATTTTAACTATAAGAATTTTTTTATTTTCACAGGTTTTATATAATATATACATAGTTGACTTTAGAATATTTTAGTTGTGATTCCCCTTCTCCACATTAAAATGTACTACAATTCTCCTCATATTAGAAAGTAGAAAACATCTCTTTTATATATATATAATGTTACATGCCAATTTCATATTAAATATCGAATCAATTACAAATCTCTATCTAACTTGAATTAGAAATAACTAAGGACTCTTTTCTTTTCTTTATAAAGAAATGATACAAAAATTATGTTATTTAATATAAATACTGAAATATTTTATTTATGGTTAAAAAATTTTCTTTGTTAGTAATATGTTTTGGAGTTGTTTTTAGTGCGACTTTTTGGAGTTTCCGGGTGAAATAATTTAAGGTAAAATCTTGATTTTTGTTATTTAAACTGATTTTTTGAACTTTGCAAGGTTACCTATCAAACTTATGTTTTCAATAAATTTCTATGGGATTTTAAAGAAATTAGACCAGAAAATTTGAAAATTTGTCTTCAAAAATGTCAACTAAATATACATACAATGAATTACAAATCTTATATTATTAATAATATTATTTTTACATGCAATCTATATGGAATATCTATGAACTTCATATTAAGTAGTAAAATAATTATATATCTATTTAAGGCTAAAAAGTGATTTTTTTTTTTAATTTATGAACTTCATATTAAGTAGTAAAATAATTATATATCTATTTAAGGCTAAAAAGTGATTTTTTTTTTTAATTTTCAATTACTTGTTTCTCGTTATAAAATTAAAATTGACAAATTTTTTTAATATCACGAAATAGAACAATCTTAATGAAAACAACCATTTTATTTATTAATTAAACTACACCATTAATTTTAATAAAAAACAATCATTTCAATATATAACAACCATTTTATTTATTAATTAAACTACACCATTAGTTTTGATAAAAAAAATCATTTCAATATGTAACACATTAACATAAAACATTTGAGTTAAATTAATTTATGGTAAAATAAAATCTCATTTCAATTTATTTAAAATATTATAAATTTAAATCATTAAACTCATATAGCAAGTGAAGCCATTAAATTAGAGCAAAACATCGATGGAAAACCTGCAAAACCTTACCTGTTGTCGTCGTTGGAAAACGCGCAAAACTTTGGTTAGTAGGTGGGACTCTTGGGCAGTGCAGAGGACGGATACATTTCTGAAAGTAATGTAGAATTTCAAATAATAATAATTAAATAGGAGTTATTCAAGGAGGTGGAGGAATGGTTGGGATGGCATGAATTATGTTATTATCGTGAAAATGGATTGAGTATTATCGAAATTTCTTGAAATTTTATTAGAATTTTCATAATTTTTAAGGAAAAAAACAGTATAATTAGACTAAAGCATTAAATATACCAAAAGTTCAGAAAACTTTTGATTAAAAAAATCCAGCTCTCTTTCTAATGGAATAGAAAATTAATTGAAAAAACCTAAAAGAAGCCACAAAAGTCCAGATGAAAATAGCTGAGGTCAGGACCTGATTGGGTGAGGCGAGCCTTATTTCAGCTGCCATAGGCCCATTAATGCGTCCAGGCAGGAAATGCCCGCCGCACGATAATCTACAGCTTTAATCCGACCGCGGACATTTCCTGCCTAGGCTCATTAATGGGCCTATGACAGCTGAAATAAGGCTCGCCATTGAGTGAAGCCTGATGGCCTACAAAGTCGGTCTGTAACGAAATGATTATAAAGCGCAAGAACTTCTGAGACGACTAAATAATTAATCCGACTTGGATGACCAAAACAAGGCTTTTGTCGGTCACCAAATCCGACAATTATCATAATAACACGCACACTCTTCATAACAATCTCTGTAATTATGACTCTTTTGCTCATAACCAGGTAACACCTCGAAAAACAGCCGGAGGCGAATTTAACCGATTCTCGAGGCGTGGTAAGCGAGCTTGCAGATGTGAGTCTTTGTCTACTTACCTATTTTTGGACCTAAAAACCACCTACCTCTATTATTTTTTTTCATTATAATACGTTGTTATTCGGGTAAGATCTGCCATATTGATAGCTGTAAGTAAAAAAATATGTATTTTGTCATCGATTTGGACAGCCCCGGGTTTCGAAGTCGAGGGCATTTGCGTAAAGCTTGAATAGAACATGCGTGCGTGCGTGCGTTCCACTGCCAAATTGGAATTAAATATACGTGTTTTGAGTCACGGGGAGCCTGGAATGAAGCAATACGAAGAAATTGAGGGATAAATAGCGAAGTGCAGGTCACTGCCGGATTTGAAATCTCTCAACGGGGAGAGCACAAGAAAATTTTGGCACTTACCAAAATTTTGTTTTACATGCCAAACTTCAAAATGCAAGTGTCTGTCGGCACGCTTGTCTAGACACGATGAGCTCCATTCTGGAATTGACACGATGAACTTCATGCTGTAATTCATTTGATTGGTTGGTTATTTGTTATAATTGATTTGATTGGTGAAAAAATATAATAATAATAATTGCCATGTGTATTGTTTAAGCTGGTTTATTTGATTGTATATATGGATTTAATACTTTGAAAATGTCATTTTGAATTTTGTCCAAAATATGCAATAGTTAATACTGGCAGTTTTGGATTTTCTGTTTTTTATCTGGTCGGTTTCAATTTTGCAATAAAAGAGACACTAAAATTTTTTATGTTTAAATTATTAAATGTATAAATAAATTTAATATTCTGAAAAAAATCAATGTTCCACCAAGACTCAGGTATATACTATTAAATAGACTAATAGACTAATAATAATATGGTATATACTATATACTAATATGAATACCAATACATTGAAAATTGAAATTTGATCTACACATGATAAAATTAAAATTCATAATTGAATTGAATCATGACATACATTGATCCATCTCCATTATTCATTTTGATACCTACATCGTTAATATGACATACTCATTTTTCTAGTATTCATCCATAATTAATGATCATTCCATAATGAAATCTTCAAATACATTAATCCATGATTCCTTATCATCTATCATTCATCATTCTACAATGTACATCGATTTAAAAATTAATTTCATCGTTCATCATTTTAGAATCGAAATTGAAAGCAAAACATACTAGAAGTCTAGAAGTAGATAGTAGATACTAAAGTTTGAACGTTGAACACTAAATAGTAAATAGTAAATAGTAAATTTATATAACTCAAAGTTTCAAACTCAAAAATAGTTAAGAGTGAAGAGTCAAGAATCAGTTTGAGGTCATCAACCTAAAAGTAAAAATGGATAATGTCAAGGTCAATGTCAAGGTCAAAGTAGCAGAGGTAGAGGAGCTAGAAATGAAATGAATCATTGAATAATGAATCATTAAAAAAAATTAAACTTGCCATTTTATTTTTTTGTTTTATTCATTTTTTTAATTTTTTTGACTTTATACTATATGATAGTTATTTTTTTACATTAGGTGTTATTAGACAAATCTAAAGGGGGACCGGTCCTTTTTGGGGAGTAGGGTCCCCGCACTGAGGAAATGACTCCCCAAAAAAGATGCGCAGGGAAACGCACCCCAAGAGACTCCCCGTCCTGGGTGCCAGGGGTGAGAGGGGTGTGTGCACTAGACCATAGGAAGTGACCCAGTGGAACACTCGAAAAACACCTTTTTGCCTATTTAGATGGTGCAAATTATAAAGTTAGTGCTGGAAAAGTATGCTAATGAAAAGTCAAAAACTAGTTAATATTTTTATTTTTTAACACCAATTTGATGATAATTTGTTTTTGTAAGATTGTAACTTTTCATTATTTAAAATATGTTTTCAAATGGATTAAATAATTAGTATCTTTAATGTGTAGATTACAAAACTCAAACTTACCATTTCAGAAAATCCACACCCAAATCATTGTAGAGACAAATGCATAAAAAACATTTTATCATTTACAAAACTAGTGAAGCACTTAAATTAAATGTCTAGGAATTAAGTAGTGATAAACATTAAAAAAAAAAACCCTCACATTACTAAATTAAAAAACATAAAAACTAATTTAATTGTAAATATATTATTATTATTAAGATGTTAAACATAAACATAAAATGTTTACCATAAATGTAGATAGGTTTTGTAATCATGGTTTATTAATATTACATCTCAAAAAATATCATACCTCATTTCATACGACAGTTTCTTTAATTAATTAATTTAATTAAAACTACTAAAAAACATAATTATTTTAGATATAAATCTTAACATTTGGTTTGTGTATATTACTAAAAAATATTCTAAAATATTTCATAAAAATTAAATCTCTAACATCCACTAATAATTTTTTAGAATTAAACTAAAATTTTAAAATATTTAGTTTAACACTATAATTAATTTAAATTTAAATATATATTTTTATTATATTTAAAAATCCTTTTTACTAGATTACTCTTTACTTTATTATTTACCAATTAATCTGCAGCGTAATAATTTTTTCATCATATTAAAAAATTTCTATTTCTAATATATTGTTTTTTTATTGTAATAAATTTTCCATCATCTCATATATATATATATAATACATTATTTTCGAAAGTCGCAGTCTACTATTTTATTTTTAGAGTTATACATAGAGTAGTTTATGTTGAGATTTTCTGTTTTAAATAAAATAGGCAAAAATCTCAATGTGTGACAACAATAGGAATTTGTTGCTAGATTAGCTCCAGGTTGTTGGGAGAGAGTTAATGCATCCTAAATTTGATGTGAGAGGATTTATGAGGCAGTTAGATTCTCCTTGCTATAAAACAGGTATCCATACGGATTGTTTTGAGTGGGTGTGAGAGTTTGTAATCTCCTGTTTGATTAATAAAGAATTGCCGATGCCTATGTTTGGTGGATGTAGCCCAGATTGGTTGGGTGAACCACGTTAAATTTTTTGTGTTTCCTGTGCATGATTATTGTGCTGAGTATTTGTTTAATTTCCTGTGCATCTGATCTCCAACATTTCAACAATTAGCCACCTTAACAACAATTGTTGTCCACCTTGACAACAATTAGCCTGATGCCCTGTTTCTTTATTATTTTATCTCTTCTGCAAGCCAAGAGAAGCCAAACACCAACGCAGCTTCTCCAACAAAACTGGTTTCGTGAACATGTCTGCACAGTTTTCCTTTGTATGCACCTTTTCAAGAGAGACTCCCCTTTCAGTGATAACTTGTCTTACAAAATGGTACTTAATTGGAATATGCTTTGATTTACTATGATAGGCCGGATTCTTAGCCAAATGTATTGCACTTTGACTATCACAAAGTAACCTGATGTTGTCTTGTAACCTACCAAACTCACCAAGCAAACCTTTCAACCAAACCGCCTCTTTGCAAGCATGAGAAGCAGCAATGTATTCTGCTTCAGTAGTGGATAAAGCAACAATGTTCTGTAGCTTTGACATCCAGCTGATAGCTCCACCTGCAAGAGTAAAGACGTACCTTGAAGTTGACCTTCTCTTATCCAAATCACCTGCAAAATCGGAATCAACATATCCGCAAACAAATTCACTACTCTTATTGTAAGTGATACAATAACTACTTGTGCCTCTCAAATACCGAAGCACCCATTTCACTGCTGACCAGTGTTCTTTACCCGGATTTTCCATGTACCTGCTGACAACCCCAACTACATGTGAAATATCTGGTCGAGTACAAACCATCGCATACATCAAACATCCTACTACATTGGCATATGGAATTCGAGACATATAATCCTTTTCTTCTTCTGTATTAGGACATAAACTCGAAGAAAGCTTAAAATGGGAAGCGAAAGGGACTAACACAGGCTTCACATTATTCATACCAAACCTGAAAAGTATTTCTCAAATATACTTACATTTGTGATATTTGTCACTGTGACACCCTGTAAGTGTTCTACTACTGTTTATACCTGTGTGTGTGTGTTTTCTCTTGTAAGTCTTCAACCTGTTGATTTCTTCAATGCCTTTGCTTGCTAAAAGCATATCGTCAACATACAACACTAAGATAATGAACATGCCATTACTTAACTGCTTAAAGTAAACACAATGATCATATTCACTTCTTATATATTTTTGACTCAACATGAAAGAATCAAATTTCTTGTACCACTGTCGAGGTGACTGCTTCAGACCATACAATGACTTCTTGAGCCTGCAGACAAATTTCTTATTGCGATGCTGAACAAACCCTTCCGGTTGTTCCATATAAATTTCCTCATCTAAGTCTCCATGTAGAAATGTAGTCTTAACATCTAATTGCTGCAACTCTAAATCAAGCAAAGCCACTAATGCTAACACAATTCTAATTGAAACAATTTTAACCACTGGTGAAAAAATCTCATGAAAGTCAATACCGGCTTTCTGAGAAAACCCTTTTGCAACCAGCCTTGCTTTGTACCTGTCTTCCGTATCATTCACACCCCGTTTCAGCTTGAAAACCCATTTACACCCCACATTTTTCCTGTCTTTCGGAAGCTCAACCAGATCCCATGTGCCATTCTTACCTAAGGCCATCATTTCGTCCTTCATGGCTGCTTTCCACTTATCACTTTTCGAACCTTCTATAGCTTCCTGATAGCACAAAGGTTCATCGTCATTAGCAGTAAATGCAACTGAAGTAACATAATCATCATACCTTCTTGGTGGCCATTTGATTCTTGTAGACCTCCTTAAGGATGTTTCTGGTGCTTCCACAATTGGCTGACTACCATCTGTAGGAACTTCTTGCCGATCAGTATCTGAGACCTATTCATGATCTAAACCTGAACCCTGTTCATAATCTGATTCTGAAACCTATTCATGACTTGAATCTGAACTATCATTAGAAGTGCTGTCAAACTGAATGTGCTGAAAATCAGATACATCATCCTGTTTCAATTTACTATCTACATCTAACTGTACAAGAGAGGATTCATTAAACTTTACATCTCTGTTGATGATGATTTTGCGGGTAGTAGGATCCCACAATCTATATCCCTTTGTTCCATTACCATACCCAACAAAGATATACCTTTTAGACTTTGGATCTAATTTAGTTCGTTGATGTTTAGGCACTAGAGCATATGCATCACAACCAAACACTCTGAGTTTAGAATAATCACAAGGGTGTCCTTTCCATACCTCTTGCGGAATCTTGCAGTCTATTGCCGTTGATGGAGATCGGTTTATCACATAACAAGCTGTTGCCACCGCTTCCGTCCACAACTCCTTTTGCAACCCGGCGTTACTCAGCATACTCCTTGCTCTCTCTAGAAGAGTCTTGTTCATGCGTTCAGCAACTCCATTTTGCTGAGGAGTATAAACCGTGGTCTTATGTCTCTCGATCCCTGCATCCTTGCAATAGCTGTCAAACTCCTTGGAAGTAAACTCACCACCATTGTCAGTTCTTAAACATTTTATAGTTCTACCAGTGATGTTTTCTACCAATGCTCTAAACTGTTTGAAAATTGTAAACACATCAGACTTCTTTTTCATCATGTAGACCCACACTTTCCTAGAAAAGTCATCAATAAATGATACAAAATAAGACGAACCACCATATGAGGTTGTAGGGGCTGGTCCCCAAACATCTGAATGGATATAATCAAGTATGCCTTTACTAGTATGTTTGCTTGTTTTAAACTTTTGTTTACTTTGTTTTCCAAACAGACAATGCTTACAGAAATCTAACTTTCCAAACTTCAGATTTGGAAGTAACTTGCGATCAGCCAAAATTTTCAACCCTCTTTCACTCATATGCCCCAATCTTTGATGCCATAAGTGAATGGAACTACTGTCATGTTCAGACACAGTAGACACAAAATCTGACCCTGTACCTCCTTCTAATTGAAATAGATTTCCTACTTTCTTAGCTTTCATAACTAGTAAAATACCTTTATAGATTTTCATAACTCCACCTTGAATTACAGTTTTATATCCATTCGTATCCAATGCTCCTAAAGAAATTAGATTTTTTCTTAAGTATGGAACATGTCTCACATCTGTTAACAATTTAGTTGTGCCATCAAACATTTGCAGTTGTATACTTCCTATCCCAACAATATTGCAAGTAACATCATTACCCATGTACACGACGCCATCATCAACAGATCTATACGTCTTAAACCAATCTTTATGGATACACATGTGGTTTGATGCACCGGAATCTAACAACCAATGTTGATCATGATTTGACAAATTAACTGATAACACTTCGTCGCTCATACCTGAACCAGATGCTGAACCTGTATCTGTCGTGTTTGCTTCCTTCTTCTCTGTCGATGAAGCTTCTTTAGAAGATTGTTGTCGCTTCCAGCAATCCTTCTTCAGGTGTCCAACTTTCCCACAATGCCAGCACTTCACCTTTGTCTTCTTTCCTTTAGACTTTGAACGAGAGTTGCTATGCTTACCCCCGGAGTGTCTCTCTCTTGAGCGACCTCTGGCCATCATTGCCTCTGATGTAGAGGTGTCTGCATTCGACCTCTTCCTCATCTCCTCAGACAACAAAGCTCCAACCACATCGTCAAACTCAAGGATGTCTGCAGTACTAAAGCTTATGGAAGTAACAAAGTGATCCCACGATTCGAGCAATGAACACAATAGAGTTATTGCCTTATCCTCTGAATCAAATTTTACATCTAGACTTTGTAATTGTACCAATAGAGTATTGAAAACATTCAGATGGTCAGTAATCGAGGTACCTTCCTTCATTCGCAAACCATAAAGCTGTCGCTTCAGGAGAATCCGATTTGTCAAGGATTTCGTCATGTAGAGCTTCTCAAGCTTCGACCACGGGCCTGCGGCGGTCTTCTCTGACACAATGTTGAACAGAACGTCATCCGCCAGACATAACCGAATTGCGCTCAGAGCTCTGTCATCCAACTCATCCCATTCATCCTCTGTCAAGGAAGAAGGCTTTTTGCTTTTCCCCAACAGTGCTTTCGCCACGCCTTGTTGAATCAGCAGATCGTGCATCTTAACCTTCCAGATCTCGAAGTTGTTTTTGCCGTTAAACTTCTCAATTTCAAAACGGGCACTTTGAGTTTTCGCCATCTCGTATCAGCAAAAACACAAACAATCTCCAAATCCAACTTTAAATAAAGAATGCCCTTTTTAATTTATATTTTAATCAAAAAAAAATTTTGATTAAAAAATTGCCCTTGCCTTAAAAAACAAATGCTACCCTTCACCTTATAGAAAAAAAATACCTTTCTCCAAATGGCATATTACAATTTAAATAAACCCCATTTAAATCGATTATTTAAAAAATATCGATTTTAAATACAATACAAATCGATTTATTCATATGCCATTGATTTGAAGTTCTTTAATCGATCCATTGATTTCACATGCTATAAGTAGTGGAAATTCTTATCCATCTTGGCGTTAATAATAAATGGCAATTCTTCTCGATCGGTAAGCAATACTTTTCATGGGCAATAACAATGAATGTATACAAAGCATGACACCAACTGGAAAAACATGGTGAAGCGAATATTAAAGCGGTCAGGTACTCCTTTTCATCACCATTTGTTGTGCTCCCGGCTACTAATAACGCGTGAAAAATATTCAACTAAAAGTAGTTATCAAATATTAAAGAGGCCAGAGGTATAGTCAAGCAAATATTAAAGGCTTTCGGTATTTAGATGTACCTCAGTCCTGCAAAATCTTAAAGCACCACCACTTTCTAATAAAATCATGACCGCTACTTGACAATTACAGTCAAGCTAACTTGACAAAATGTTAAAGCGGCCGGCGCAATTTAATAACTCAACACCACTACTTGACAATTACAACCAAGCTAATATTAAAGCTGTCGCCGCTTTCATGAGTACTGGCTTAACAAGTGAAATTTATTTATCGCATTAACACGCAGGTACACAGGCAGGTTTGAAATACCTCCACGCAAGCTCACACAGCTCAATACGCAAATCCACGTAGCAATACGCAGCTCCGCCACTGCGCGCTCCTCCAACATGCTCTGATACCAATTGTTGGAGCATTCAGTGCAACTAAATAAAAGACAAGCAACAGCAGATCAAACACATCACAAAAGAGACACAGAGGTTTAACGTGGTTCACCCAACCAATCTGGGCTACGTCCACACAACACAGGCATCGGCAATTCTTTATTAATCAAACAGGAGATTACAAACTCTCACACACTCAAACCATCCGTATGGATACTTGTTTTATAGCAAGGAGAATCTAACTGCCTCATAAATCCTCTCACATCAAATTTAGGATGCATTAACTCTCTCCCAACAACCTGGAGCTAATCTAGCAACAAATTCCTATTGTTGTCACACACTGAGATTTTTTGCCTATTTTATTTAAAACAGAAAATCTCAACAATTTAAGGATGCTATGTTTTGGTAAATTTGACATTAAAAAATTTTTTGGGCTAGTGAAGGATTTTTTTTTTGATGATGCTAGATTTATTTTTAACATAAAAAAAATAACACAAGTATGATTTCACAAATAAATTACGGATTCTTAAAAAATTATGAAATTGTGTAAATTTTTATTTTTTAACAATTTTATCAAATAAATATTTATTAAAATTACATGTTTAAATAATATAATCTATATCATCAAAATGCTATAAGTTATAATATTAAATTATATAATAAAATTTAAGTCATTACATTAAGTAAATATTCTAATCTCGATTTTTTGTGGCTTGATAAAGATAGTAATTTAGCTAATAAATTCAAGATAAAACTTAAGACATTATCGAGAATTTATGTGGCGCTGAGCTCCTCAAACTGTGCAATCTCAGGACCTAATTATTTGTAATGGTATTAACAAGTGGCCCCTCTCTGGTCATATGACATGTTTCCATGCATTGGGTAGCAGTATCGTGGATTATGTGATTTCTGACATCCTCATCCTCAACCGTATTACAAACTTTGAGCGACTTAATGTATTCGAAATTGACTCTGATCACAGACCTCTATCTCTATCCCTCGATCTTGCTATGCATGCCACCCACATGCAGGAGACCGATGAAAGCAAAAGACACATTCACTTTGATAATAGTATAGCCGACCTCTTCTTAAGGGACTTAGAGAGGGATTTAGGCTCCATGAATTATAATAATGACATTGATCAAATTTATTACCATTTCACTACTATCATTTCCAAGACCATTAGCAAGTTTTCTAATGAGATTTTGTTTAAGCAATCTAATAGAACTTCCAATCCATGGTATGACAAATATTGCAAAATTGCCAGGAAAGCGATGAGAGACACTCCTAATGAAATCATTAAGCTGCAAAATATTAATATTTACAAAAATCTCATCAAGAGGAGGAGAAGATCATATATTAATAAAAAACAGAATTCTCTTCTCCACCTTTCTAAATTTGCGCCCAAAATTTTTTGGCAGAATGTTCTTGTCTGTAAAACCAAAGATAACCATTCTATCCCCTTAGAAAACTGGGACAACTATCTTAAGAATTTGTATGACTCTTCAGACACCATGAGTGCCACCTTAATCACTCCAATTAAGGAGGATATATTCTCTCTTGACAACATTGAGTCTGGTATTAATAAGCTTGCTAATGGGAAAGCTAAAGATATTGAAGGATACGAACCTGAGATCCTTAAAATAGGAAGATCTATCCTCATTCCTTATCTCCACAAGCTTCTCAATTTGGTTGTAATGCATGGCTTCTCTCGGCTTTGGACACAAATCCTTATTGTGCCTATCTTTAAAAATGGGGACAAGAGTGTTCCATCTAACTACAGGACCATTATGATTAACCATATCCTAGGCAAGCTTTATGGGCTCATTTTGGAAAAGAAGCTTAGCCTTTAGCTTGAAAGTGAAGGAAAAAGAGCTAAATGACAAGTTGGTTTTAGGAGACATCACTTGACTTTTGACCATCTTGTCACTCTTAGAATCATTGTGGAAGAATGTTGCAACAGTAAAGCTGATCTCTTATGTTGCTTTGTGGACTTTAGAAAAGCTTTCGACACTGTTCCTTGAGATAAACTTTGGGAGAGACTTAAAGATATCATGGTCCCTCCTGAGCTTAGAATTGTTGTGATCCGTCTCTATGATACTATCACTACCAAGCTTGAGACCAACGAGGGTGGTCTAAAGACATTAATTGCAATATTGGAGTTAAGCAAGGGTGTCCCCTATCCCCTACGCTTTTTGGCATACACATCGATTTGCTAGAGGAGTGTCTGGAATCTGCGGGGTGTCAGAGCATTGATCTTGCTGGTGTTCTCATTACTCTTCTCCTCCATGCCGATGGTATCGTACTTCTTGCAAAAAGCCATGATGACCTTCACAAGCAGCTCTAGATTCTTCATGACTACTGCATCAAGATGGGTATGATAGTTAACACTGATAAGAATAAAGTCATGATCATTAAATCCAAAAGGATCAACCATGGTAGTTTCGTGTATAATAACCAGTGCTTAGAGCAGGTTTCTTCTTATAAATATTTGGGCATTGACTTCCCTCATCAACTCAACTGGAATTATAGCATTGAGAAAAGGATTATTGGGGGCTGGAAAGCCTATTATGAGCTTGAAAACAATTGTAAGTCGAGCGATCTTTACATTTGGAGTAAAAAGAGGTTCCTTTTTTAGACCCTCGTCACCCCTATTGTCTTATATGGATGTGAAGTTTGGGGTTGCAGTATATCCAGAGAGTCATGGAGGAAGATTGAGATGAATAAAAAGCAATTCATTGCCTACAACCTTAAGATCAAGGGGAATTCTCCCTATCCTATCCTCTTGATCGAATCCGGTTTGTCCCCCATTGAAAGTAGGACTATGTTTAGATATATGATGTATAAGAAGAATCTTTACAACATGGAATTGGAAAGGCTCCCAAAAATTGCTTCTAATTGTAGTCAAAACCCCCACCTTCGCCTCAAGTGCAGGTGGCATAAGGATGCCTAGTCTTGGCTCAACCATTGGGGAATTAAGGAGGAGCTCAGTATGGAAAGCACAGATAATGTCAAAAATACTATTACCTCCAAGTTTAAGGACAAGATGTGGGAGAATCAAGAGCTAGAGGGTAAAAGGAAGCTAAGATACTATAAGGAGGTGATCAATCCCACCCTTGATATTCATAATTATCTCTCTGTATTGTCCAACGTTAAGAAAAAAATGAACATTGCTAGGATAAGAACTAATTCCTATGACCTTCGGAGTGAGACCAGGCAGTGGTATATTCTCAAGACTCATTGGAACGATAGACTCTATAAGATTTGTGATTCTAAGCAGGTGGAAGATGAAAAACACTTCATTTTAGACTGCTCGATTCTTACTCATATCTGCTCTCAATTCCCTAATATCCGCTACATTTCCAATCTTCTAAACCTATTAAGCCAACCCACCTATAGCGATCTTGGAGTGCCTATTTTCCTTCTCTTTGACCATAAAAACAAGATTTTGAAGAATCAAACTTAGATTCTTTCTCCTCTCTTTAGGTCTAATAAACTGCATTAATCTTAGCAAATGATAACCATCATCATAATCATACAATTAATGAATCCAAAAAAATTCTCAAACATAAAATAATTAAAAAATACTATTCTTCATAACTAAGACATCATTTCATTACATCATAAGAACCATCATAAAACTTCTATATGTTTCTAAATTTGCACGTACTTGAACAACATCGTTTTATATAAAATTAATTTACCCAAAAATATGCTATGGCGTCTTCGCAACTGAAATTGGTAAAATTGCAATTTGACAACCAATCAATTTCCTTCTCTGACCTCAACGCAGTTCTCGTGGTTTTTAGGAATATCTTAATATGGTCTTAACTCATAAGTAATGGGTCGATAACCACTGTCAGCCAGGAGCCGTTTATTTTGAATGGCGGACAAATGGCCCGAGGACCACCTGTTAAGCATTTTGCCACGCAGACGCGTCCATAAAAGCACCACTACTAATACGCACGTACCCACCAACTGGTGGCCGCCATTAGAGCTGCCAATTTCTGATGTGATAAAGGGGATGGGTCAGAGGCAGAACCAGAACCAACAAACATGAAGCTCAGTTCAGCTCAATTGTCAGTGCATTCGCAGGACGCGCGGAGAAATTCAAATCTATTATATGAGGTGCTGGGGTCGATTAGGTGGGGTACCAGCTTAGTTTCTGCCAGCGGAGATTGTTCGAAGTAGGTAGGTCTGCAAGAATCAAGAACAGAAGAATCGTTTGACAAGGAGAAACACATTCAGGGGCCGGGGTGATGAGCCATATGGGGATGAGTTGCAGGAAGCATCCAAATGCGCCTGAGCCTGGCGGGGGCATTTGCTCCGTCTGTCTCACTGAACGCTTGGCCAAGATTGCGCAAGAAGAGAATATTGCAGTTCAACATGCACTCCATAATGTTTACTGGCAGCAGCAGCAGCAGGCGCCGCCGCCTGTCAATCTCGAGTTGCCTGCGCGTTCCAATCAGGCGCTCCATGAAGCTCATCGCAGGCAGCCATTAACGTTGGAATCTTTCATTGATGGCAAGTCGAGGAGGAGCCGGAGGAGCTCAAGTACTCTGTTATCCCTCTTCAGAAACGTTGATCAAGGTTCAAACGCCACAGACATGGCAGAGAATGGCCAGGTATGGAAAATTGATTCTCGTGGTACTTGTTCAAGGGAAGTCAACGAGGGATTGAAAGAAGAAATATTCCTGAGGGATGAAGATAAATTTATTTGCATGGATTTTGGGGAGCCCTGCAAGGAATCCAGTACCAACTGGTTCTCTTCATTTCTGCAGCGATGGTCGAAGCGCAAGCATTCCTCTCAGAGAAATAGCTTTTCAGGGCGACCATCGTTCGAATCTTCTAGGCATTCGCTGGACAAAATCCTGAGCAAAAGGTCGAGTTCCTACTATGAGCGAGAATTGGCGAGAAGACAGCAAGCTCTCAAAGCCGGTGGATGGGAAGTTCAGTTGCAGTCTCCACTTGATCTTCAACACTCAAGGCGTTGCAGAGAGTGTGATGGTCATGAAGAGGGAATGGAAATGGATTATTATTCAGACTCATGCTCTGTTTTAAGAAAGCATAGAACAGGGCTGCCCCTCTCTAATCTTTTCAGGAAGGCTAGTCGCCCAGGCAATATTAATACTCATTCGGCTCATGCATGTAAAGATAAGAAAAATGCCAGGGTTGCCAATTGCATATTGTCAGCGAAAAATCCCGCCGAGGTTTCTGAAGTTGTTGATAATGGCAGAAGAATGCCTGCAAAGAGTCCCATCTGGAAGAAGCCCAGCCGAAGTTACAGTACAAAGGATGGCGGGCATTTGTGTGGGCCGGGAACTTCCTCTTCATTCTTGACAAAGCCCAGCCCTGGACATCTATGCAGTATGACGAACAGTAACAACACTTCTAATTACTCATTCTTCATTAGCCCTCACAGGCTCCCCACCATTGGATCACAATGTTCAAGTCGAGGGCCGAATGGAAAACTGAATTAACGATGTGGGTATAAGAGAATATACACATATTAGATGTGGGTATAAGAACAAAATGGGTTACTCTTCTGGTGTTAACAGTCTTGGATGTCTATTGATTTGGATTCATGGGCACCTGTTAGTGATTATAATTAGTGAAACCTTTCTAATATTGTATCTTTTACTAATGTTACAGTTTCAATCTCTTGGATTGTACTGGAAAGCTCCTTAGGACCATCATGCATAATGTGAAACTTGTGGTTTGAATTGATAATTCAGGAATGATGTTTACACAATTGTAGTTATTTTTTCTTGTGTTGATTTGAACTTTAATCTGATTGTTTACATAATATAACTTGTGATAGTTAATTGAGCTATAAATGACTTGATTAATAGAAATTTGAACACTCATATACATAATACTTTATAATACAATTCCAATCAATTTTTGTTAAGTAGAAAAAAATGTTACTCTTTATATTAATAGAAAGTAATGCAGACAACTTGAACTAGTCCTCATTTCTTACAAAAATAAAAAAAAACACTTGTTCTCATTTCTCACAAAAATAAAAAAGCATAATGTTCAGTTTAATAAGCTCAGTAGCAATTTTATAATAAAAAACTTTGTAAAACTATTCAAAACATGCTACTCAAAAAGCCTCAGTATACATGATATTACAAAAATTGTAACTCAAAAAGCCTCAGTATACATGATATTACAAAAATTGTATCTGTTCTAGATGCTAAAATATTTCTGTTTTATCAAGTTCATTTATTTTTTTGGCATTTTTTTTGCTTTCTATATTTATTTCATGTGTCTTATAAGTAATTAATTGTACCTGCATCGATCAAAAGAATATGATCAAAAGATGAGAAATAAAACTTACTTGTCTTTCTCCCTAGAAGTGCTTTTCTTTGATAGCATATCAGCTATCCAATTCTGTTTTCTGTAAATATGATCAAAGTTTACTCTTTGAAAAGTTAACCATCCAATTCTTTAATATAGGTTGGGTGGGTATTATTTTCCTTGACCCATTTAATAATTTCTTTGGCATCTCCCAAAATCTGAATTTGTTCAATGTCTATAACCATTTTGCTGCCATTGCAACAATTTCTGCTCTGCTGTTTGTGCCCCTTCCCACCAGAAATGGTGGCATTTTCTAGCCTCAATAAAAAGCAATGCTCCACAGCCACATACTCTTCTAGAACCAGCCCCGTAAAAAACCCCACATGGTACGATTTCCATATATCCACTGCTCTAAAAGCTCTGTATCCTTTATTTGGCGGAACTGGGCCTATTTCATTGAAAAAAGTCAGTGTCTTGATAATGTCCACAAGCATCTCTATGTTTTTCTGCTCAAAGATAATAGCATTGTGTCTGCTCCAAATAATCAATATTATGTATAGCTAGAGTACTTGTCTTTGATCCATATTCTAAAACCTAAAGTTAATATGGAGAGGAAGCCTCTGTCCCATCACCGGTTCCCAAATTTACCTTTACATAAGGGCTTTTCATGAATAAATGATTAATCTCCTCCTCACTTTTTGTACATAAAATACAAATGACTAACTTCTATATCTTTCTGCTCAAAAACTAATAACATTGTCTCTTCCAAATAATCCATATCATGTATAGCTAAAATACTTCTTATCTTTAATACATATTCTAAAACCTAAAATATACATTGTCTAAAACCTAAAGTTAAGGTCCATATTCTAAAGTTAATGTGGAGAGGAAGCCTGTGTCGCATCCCACTTTCCACATTTGCCTTTGCATTAAGACTTTACATAAATAAATGATTAATCACCTCCTCACTTTTTCCTAAATTTACCTTTGCATAAGGGCTTTTCATGAATATATGATTAATCTCCTCACTTTTTCTATATTGGTATCTTCACATTCAAAAATGTATCTGGTTGTGTTTGAAATCTGGCTGGTAAAGAAAACCGTTGCGTTTGAAATGTGGGTGGTACTGTTTTTCTGAGAATAATTATAATAATAGCAATGACACAGAGGTATGACAGGGGCATCGAGATTGGGTTCTTTATTTAGTGGAAAATGCACCGCGTGCGTGCATGTGTGAGCGTGAATTCTGACACAAATGCCAATGCCCTTCCACTTTCAGAGATGACACCTTCGACTCATCCTGTTTCGTCTTGTCTGTTTCTGTTTCTTTAATGGCTTTGTGCAGAAGATGTCGATTCTCGGAGTTCATTGACAACTCATCCCAACAGGAAAACAGATTCTCGAAGCTCATTGACAACTCATTCTCGACAGGAAAACAGCAGCAGAGAGCGCAGAGATCTGCGAACAGTCCAGAGGATGGAGTGAGTTAGCAAATTCGACTCCTAGGATTCGAGGCTAAAAGGCTCCTGTTGTTTTCCTTGTGAACGTTGGATTGAGAAGCAGAGTGCAACATTCTTTCGTGAAGGCAACCACAAAATTCGCCCAACGCCAACTATATAATCAATTAATTATTATCAAATTTCTAAAACCACATGCAACTAAAATTTTTCCACTTATTAATCATTTTTTAATTCTGTGTTAACTCCATTTTAAGTTAATTCAATCTTAACTTTGGTTGATAATCACATATACAGTTTGAGTGGGCCTAATGGTTAAGAACATGTGTTTCCTTCTAAAAGTTTATAGGTTCAAAACCTCATGATTTTGAATAGTCCACTTAACATTGGTTGCATCATCACTTCCGGGACTTGCACTACTGTAATTGATAATACTGAAAAATCCAAGAGATAAATATTATAAACCCATGGTATATAAACCCTATAATAAACGTTGTTGACCATGTTTTACTATGGTTGATTTTCATATTGAGACAATCTTTGTTAAAATACGACATTTGACAATGGTTGGTTTTCATATTGAGACAATCTTTGTCACAATGTGACATTCGACCATGGTTACACATGGTTGATCATGATTATAAAGCCAAGGGATTTATATTAAACCTTAGGATTAATATTATGAGCGTTATGAATAATATTTATCCTAGGAATATGAACCCTTACATTGATAGACCAAAAGATTGATATTAAAAACCCAAATGATTAATTCTAAAACCCCAAGATATTATAAGCCCAAGTGATAAATATTATAAACACTAAAATAAACATATAGTTGACCATGGTTGACCATGTTTGAATTTTATATTGACAAAATACTTGTCACAATGCAACGTTCGACTATTGTTGACCATGATTGATTTTCTTATTGAGACAATTTTTCTCACTATGCGAAGTTGGAAAATGGTTGACCATGGTTGATTTTCATATTGAGGCAATTTTTGTCACAATGTGACATTGGACCATAGTTGACAATGAATGACCATGTTGAGGTATATAAACCCTAAGAGAAATATTGTAAACCCTAAAATAAACATGGTTGACCAAGGTTGATTTTCATATTGACACAATGTGACGCTCGACTAAGGTTGACCATGATTGATTTTCATATTGAGACAACATTTGGTAGAATGCAGAATTAGAAAATGGTTGGCCATGGTTGACCATGGTTCATATTCATATTGAGACAATATTTCTTGCAATGAGACATTGGACCATGGTTTACCATGGATGACCATGGTTGTCACAACATGGTTTTGGACCAAGGGATTGATAAACCCATGGGATATGAACCCTAAGATTGATAAACCCAAGGGATTTATATTATAAACCCAAGGGATTGATTCTAAAACCCCAAGGTATTATAAACCCAAGGGATAAATATTAAACCGAAGGGATTAATACTATAAAGCCAAGGTATATAAATCCTCGGATAAATATTATAAACCCAAGGGAATAATAAATCCAAGGAATTATAAACCTAATGGAATAATATTAAACCCAAGGGAAAAATATTATAAACCCAAGGTATATAAACCCTAAGATAAATACTATAAACCCTAAAATAAACATGGTTGAACACGAATCATTTTTTGATCCAGGTGGATATTGGTTGCTACCCACCTATTCCACCTAGAACTCCAGTCAGTTTCATCAGTTTCATTTTTTATATCATCATTTACTATTTTTAGCAGTTTTTCGGGTCCTAAACTTCTGGAGCAGTTTTGACCCCCTAAACGACATTTTTTTGAGGTCTACAGTAGGCCCATAGCCATGGGAAAAAGTATATGACAAAACCTGTAGCACTCAGAGAGATCTTTTCGATGATATATCATATGCGCCAAATGGAGATGATATGACCAAGTTACGACCCTAGGAAGTTGGTTGTCCAACTAACCCCAATAGGGCCCACAAACTCTTGACGTTTCATCTCCTTGGGTTAGAGTTTTGGTTGTTTAGGGTTTTCCTATGTTGTTCAATAATAAAAGGCCCTTGAGCCTCATTGTAACACAATTCAGAGGCCTGTAGCCACCACATCACTTCTCAGAGATAAGCTACTAGTGACCTAGCTAGCTTATTTCCATTCTGTCTATAATAATATTTCAGTTATTTTGTATTAATGAAATGAAGTTGTATTTCTGTTGTATCTTTGTATTTATGTGTATTTATGTATTTTAATGCATTCATGCATAAGTCTGAATCATTGGTATCAGAGTGGTCTGCTCTTTCTCGATCCTTCTTTGCATGTCCCCAACGAGGTCGGGGTATAAATAGTTAGGGTTCGATCTAGTGGAACCTTTGCAAGATCAGCCTCGCAAACCCCGACGTCCATCCATGGGGGAAGAAAAGAAAGACGAGGGAGCAGGAGATCCTATCAAAATATTGCTCAAGGAGGCCCTCGAGAAAGAAAGGAATGCGATGATGGATAAATTTTCTTAGATCCTTCAACAACTGCCCACCGATGACGCATCTTCATCCAAAAACCACTCTGGAGGCACCGCTCCTTTTAAGGTACAAGTAAACTTTGACATTTCCATATTTCAGGGCCAAATAGATGCAAACATCGTAGATATATGGTTGAATATATTACAATGATATTTCTCAATCATGACTTTTCCAACTGCGAAAAGATTACTTTTTCACTCCTCAAAGTCGCCCCCATGTCAAAGACTGGTGGGAAACCTACAGTGAGAAAAAGGATGAGAGGGAACCCTCTCTGTTCTCAGCCACACCCACTTGGGATTCTTTCTGAAATGCCACCAAGGAACAATATTATCCCGTGGGGAGCTATGAGGAAAAGTACATACAATGGACTACGTTGTGGAAATAAAGGGATAGAGATGTGCATGAGTTAACGAATATGTTCCATACCCTGCACACAAATTTGGGTATCAAAGATTCAGAGAAACATTTAGTGGTGAAGTATCGCAGTTGTCTGCACATATATATTCAGGAGGAAATGGAGTTCCTCGACATCTCCTCACTTGGTGCAACATATCGGTATGCTGCAAATATTGAGCATAAATTCAAATAGAAGAAGCGAGACTTTGGATCTATGAATCAAAAGAAAGAGAAAGGTGCCTCCAAACCACAAAACAAATGAAAAATCCAAGGTAGGGTGGCCCAGGACAACCCGCTAAAGCCGCAAGTAAAGAACAACACCATGAATCCAAATAAGGACACGGGAAAGTGGTGTGAGTTCCATAAGAGCTCCACTCACAACACAAGTGAGTGTCGGGCCAAGCAGTCACTGGTGGCCAAGCTGAAGACTTTTGAATCGGATGCATGCTCCGAATCTGAATCAGAAACTAACAAGGGGAATGACAAAGGGAAGCATATTATCGATGTGGAGCCCAACACAACCATTACCACCATGGAGATACAGAAGGAGGAGCCAAAAGATCCAGAGGAGGGGGAGCACCTCTTCCATTCCCATATGTGGGTAAAGGGTTCCCCGCTGCAGTTCATTGTCGAAAACGGGAGCCAAAATAACTTCATTTCACCAGAGGTCATGAAGTTGTTGGGCTTACCGACCACAACACACCCACAACCATACACCATTGGGTGGCTTCACCAAGGACAGGATCTTTGCGTCAGCCAATAGTGTCGCATTCCCTACATAATAAAGCCCTTCATAGATGAGGTATTATGTGACATTAATTCTCTTGATGTTTGTGATGTATTATTAGGCCAACCATAATTGTGGAAGCGACATGCTATGTATGAGTCTAGGTCTCGCACTGTTATTGTCACTTTGGGAAATAAGTTGTATAGGATACCAGAGGTAGCACTGCCTACCACCATCTCTTTGGTTACTACAAAACAATGGAGTAAGTTCATTTCCAAAACCGAGAAATTTTTTTTCCTGATGACCCGCCCTCAGGACAAGAAGAATACTATGGCCATGGCCTCTAGACAAGGATCCTCAGCACGACAACAATAGATGGAAAAGGTCATGGAAGAGCATGGGGACATCTTCACCTAACCTACAGAGGTGCCTCTCCACAGTCAGGTCAAGCACTCCATTGATATGACCCTAGGTGTGCCACTTCCCAATGGACCAATTTATTGGTGCTCTGTTCTTGATAACGATAAAATCAAGAGGCAGATTCAGGAGATGATGCAAAAAGGTCACATTCATCCAAGTTCATTGCCATGTGGGATGTCGATCGTGTTGGTGAAAAAGAAGGATGGGACTTGGAGACTTTGCATTGACTATCGAGCATTGAAAAATATCATTGTTTGAAATAGATACCCGATCCCATGGATTAATGACATTCTAGACCAACTCAAGGGGGGGAAATATTTCACCAAGATCGACTTGAAGTCTGGGTATCACCAGGTACCAATCAAACCCTCTGATGTGTGGAAGACTTCCTTGAAAGCTAAGGAGGGCCTTTTCGAATGGATGGTCATGAGTTTTGGGTTGACAAATTCTCCCACAACCTTCATGAGGCTAATGGACAACATCTTGCGGCCATTCACCAAATCATTTGTGGTGGTGTACTTGGATGACACCTTGATATTCATCCAGACTTGGGAAGATCTCCTCCACCACATCCGACAGATCCTCCAAACATTGCGGCAACACAAGTTGTGTGCCAATTTGGAGAAGTGCACTTTTGGCATGACCCAGGTTTAGTATCTAGGATACATTTATGAGTGGAGGTAGCATGTGGATCCAACCAAGATCCAAGTCATTTGAGATTGGCTAGCCCCAACCACTCTAAAAAAGCTCCGCAACTTTTCGGGTCTTGCCAATTTCTACTGCAGGTCCGTGTTGGGATTCTCTCATATCACTTGGCCCTTGAGTCAAGTCACCAAGGGAGGAGTGGCAGAAAAATTATTTTGGTCTAAATCTCAACAAAAGGCATTCGTAGAGTTGAAACATCGCCTCGACTCTGCACTAGTGCTCACATTACCATACTTGAAACAACCTTTTGAGATCAAGACAGATGTGTCTGACTATGATATTGGGGTAGTTCTTATTCAATAGGGGCATCCTTTGGCATATCACAGTGAGACACTTTCTGAAAAAGTACAGAAGTATCCCACTTATGAAAAAGAGATGTATTCCATTATGCAGGCTTGCCGATAATGGAAGCATTACATTTTGGGGAAGGAAACAGTCATCCACCCAGACCATCGACCCCTATAGTTTATACAGACACAAGGGAAGTTTTATAATGATTTCCATTAGAAGTGGTTCACATACCTACAATAGTTTCATTTGAATGTCAAGTACAAGAAGGCTAGCACCAATAATGTTACAGGTGTTGGGCAGTGAAAGAGGTATGAAATTATTGTGTATTTACTCATTATTTACCATAAATATACTCTTGTTTGCCTTGGAAAGGTAATTTTGTTGAGAATGCAGCAAGATGATGGAGCTTGGTGAAATGAAGTCGCCTTCACCAAGTGGGCCTGCAGGCGAATTCTGGCGCAAAGTCTATTTTTAGACATATGGAGCATGGTTCGGGGATTCCAGTTTGAGATTCTTGGAGCATTGGTCATGTTGGTAAAAATAGATGAGACTCTATTTTTTAGGTCGAAGAGGTCAAAGGCTATTTTTAGACTGCCTCTCCTAAAAATAGGGAAGTCAAATATTATTTACCCTTAATAATATTTATACTATAAACTTCAGTTTACTCTCTTGGAGCACTTCAGTTCGAGCTACAGAAGTGGCTCATGCATCTGACAGAGGAATCACGTGGTTCCCAAGGGTTTGATGGCATCATGCATGGTTGACTTCAGTTAGGACTTCAGTGGAAGAAGTTTGGTGGAGTTAATGAGACAGCTAGTGGAGTTGTGTTCTGTTTATTTTAGTTGAACTAGTTGAGATTAGTTTAACTAGCTAATCAATTAGTTATGAGAGGAGTGAATTAAATATTATTTAATTCATTAATTAGTAACTCATTATTCAACTCAAGAACACATCAGTTCACTACAGTGCATGATCAGTTCAGTGGAGACCAGTGAAAGAGGTAGATGAAAGGGTGGAGTTAGCTATCCGTTGTGACTATACTGTTGCTATTTGCAACACACAGATAGGTGGAGTAAGCCCATGAGGATTGCGCAGTTCAGGCTGGTGGTTTATCTATATAAAGAGACCATCCCATAGCATTGAAACACGCAATAGAGGCTGGCTATCAAGTGGCAAAGATTGGAGCATGTGTTTTGCTAGATCTAGCTTGATAGTGTGTAGCAATTGAGGGTGTGCATGAGAGCTTGTGAGGAGCTTTTGTACTATGATTGTTACATGATCTCCATGAAATTATAATATACACAATAGCTTCGAGGTTTTCAGCTATAAGCTTTCCCCATACATACTGTGTTAATGTGTATGATGATTTGATGTGTTATCACTTGATTTTATTTCCGCATGTTTGATGATATGAGTTGAGTTGAGTGGAAGAGATTATGTGTTGTGTATGAAGTTCAAATAGTATGTGACCAGGATAGTCTCGGTGGATAATTAATTATTATTCAGCAAATTTCTACATGGTATCGGAGCTATTGAAGCAGATATTGATCATCACAGTGATTACAAACTTATTTCGGTAGACAGAGTCTGCATGCGGGCCAGGTAGCCTCCGAATTCATCTTTCTTCGGAAAGTGAAAGGTCTGGTAAATGCCCCTTGCAGTCGATCTCTGTGCTAGAAATAATTTGTTCTCACGATCTAGAGCAGCTGAGCTTTGAGGTGGAATTCGAAGTTTTGCAGCAGTTTTGTTTTCTTGGTGCCAGTGTTGAAAATGTCTTTCAACGGTTTGCGACTCGAATATGCTCTTGAAGGCAGTTCGAATTATGTTGCATGGAAGGATCGCATGGAAGCAGTATTAGAAGATAATGGTCTCAAGGAGTTTGTAGATACGGATGTCCAAAAGCCCACTGATCCTGCTGAAGTCGATGCATGGCAAAAGAAGATGGCGAAGTGTCGAAGGATCCTGTTGGAGGGCGTCAAGGATCATATTGTATCCAGCCTGCATGGAAAAGCTACTCCATATTTAATGTGGAAAGCTTTGGCAGATCTATTCCAGAGTAAGAGTGACCAAAGGAAGCTGGCGCTCAAAGATAAGCTCAGGAACATCAAGATGGAGAAAGGCGACAGTATCGCCAAATACCTCACGAAGTTCACTCAGTGCAGAGATGAGCTGGGAAGTGTGGGGGTGATTGTTGAAGACGAGGACATGGTCGACCTGGCTCTCCTTGGTCTTCCGAAGGCTTGGCACTCATATCAAGATAGTGTTAATGGTCGAGAGAAGCTGCCGGGATGGGAGTGCCTTTGGGCGCATCTCATGCAGGAGGAGATAAGGAGGACTACTCGAGATGGATATTCATCAAAGGGAGCTGATGAAGAAAACTGCGCTTTGGTGGCCAAAGCAAAGAAGGGGAAGGGTAATAAAACCTCTCATTCTGGTGCAAAGGGCAAGAAGCAGGATATGGCGAAAGTGAAGTGTTTTCACTGCCATGATCACGGACATTATGCTACCAATTGTCCAAAGAAGAAGAAGAACAAGCAAGCGGGAAGATCTGCAGATGGAGAAGCTTTGGCTTCACAGTTCGAGCTTGACTTTTCACCGATCGCATGCTTGGTTTCAAGTGTGATGGAATCGGTGTGGTTCTTGGACAGCGGTGCGTCATTTCATATGACGGGAGATCGGGATTTGTTCTCAGATCTGGAGGACAAAGATTTGGGTGTGCACATCGAGATGGGCGATGATGGTAGATACAGTGCGACTAGTATCGGTACCATATCCTTTCAGAGGGAGTCTAGTAAACCCTTTGTCTTGAAGGATGTCATGCATGTACCTGGATTGAAGAAGAACCTGATTTCTGTGGCGATGTTGGAGGATAAGGGGTATGATGTGGTCTTCAGCGAAGGAAAAGCCTTCCTGCGCAGTAAGACTACTGGAGAGACCCGGAAGATAGGGGTTCGAATCAAGAACCTTTATCAGTTGCAGGTAGATGGCTGCGCAGCTATGGCATGCAAGGCGGGAGAAGTGGTGAGCCGGGATGATGAGGGCGAACTGTGGCACAGGAGATTGGGCCACCTTCACCATGGAGCTTTGAAGATCCTGTAGCAGATTTATACTGGGCTTCCTAAGGGCACTCTTACGCAGTCAGATCAGTGCAAGGGGTGTACTTTAGGGAAGTATGTGAAAGCCACCTTTCACGAGAAGGATAGTCGCGCCACGAAAATCCTTGAGAGAGTTCACACAGACGTGTGTGGTCCTTTCTCAGTTGCTTCGACAGAAAAGCACAAGTATTATGTGATCTTTGTTGATGATTTCTCTCAAAAGTGCTGGATCTTCTTCATGCAGAAGAAGAGCGATACATTCGCGAAGTTCTGTGAGTTTAAAGCACTGGTCGAGAAGGAGTCGGGGAAGAAGGTGATTGCTCTAAGGAGTAATAACGGTGGTGAATTCATCTCGGCTGAATTCAAGGAGTTATGCAGCGCAGAAGGGATTCAGAGAGAGCTCATCGCACCCCATAACCCACATCAGAACGGGGTGGCTGAGCGGAAGAACAAAACGATCGTGGGTGTTGCACGGGTGATGTTGCATGATCAGGGCCTACCCCTTCACTTGTGGGCTGAGGCATGCAATACAACAGTGTACGTGTAGAACCGTTGTCCTCACAAGGTTCTTGGCATGAGTACACAGGAGGAGGCTTATTCTGGCAAGAGGCCTGATATTTCCCATTTGCGGATTTTTGGTTCTCCTGTCTACATGCATGTGACGAAGGATGCGAGAAGGAAGCTGGATCCAACTGCCGAGGTTGGAATATTTGTGGGGTACACTGATACACCTCATAACTATCGGGTGTATGTGCCAGACAGTCGCAAGACTGTTGTGCGACGGGATATAAAATTTCAGGAGGAGAAAGCCATGCAGTGTTCGCTTGAGAGGGAGCTACACTTGCATGCAGATGAGGAGCTGTTAGTTCCTAAGGAGGAGCTTCCGGATGTGGATCAGCCACGAGAGGAGGTTCAGGAGGTGGAAGAAACCACCCAGGCAGCGCCAACCATCAGAGGGCGCATGCGCACTACAGAAGCTGAGCGACTGGCTCGGGATGCAGAGAAGGTTGTAGGACCACCTACAGCACAGCGCAGACAGAGACAGTCACCGGATCGGTACATTGGATACATGGCTCTTGTGAGTCAATGTGTTGGTGTTTACCCATCCTCTGCCCAGGGAAGCTGTGGAAGGAACCACATTGCGGGTTTTGAGCAACGATCGACAACGATTAAAATAAATCGGGGAACGATTGCATGGGGTGTCCCAAAGGCAGGGTGGGAAAATCAGTGGTGGGTTCGCGATGGATCTACAAAGTGAAGCAGGCGGCTGACGGGAGTGTGGAGAAGTACAAGGCGAGATTTGTCGCCCGTGGCTTTTCACAGATCGAGGGGATTGATTATGAGGAGACCTTTGCACCTGTCGCAAGGTACTCTTCCATATGGACAATCCTTGCTCTCTCAGCACAGATGGGGTGGCACATTCATCAGATGGATGTGAAGACTGCATTCCTCAATGGAGTTATTGAGGAGGAGGTGTACATAGAGCAGCCTGAAGGTTTTGAGATCTTTAGCAGTGAGTCACATGTGTGCCGACTCAAGAGAGCACTGTACGGGCTGAAGCAAGCACCTCGTGCTTGGTACACTCGGATAGACAGCTACTTCACCGGGCTTGGATTCTCCAAGAGTGAGGTGGATCCTAACTTGTACCAGATTGTGGTGGAGGGAAAAGGCTGACCCAGTCATCATGCGTATGTGAATGATGAGAGTTTGTTGACAATAGCGATTGCAAATGCTTTCATACAAGAGGATCAAGCAGTTTTGAGATGAAGGACTTGGGCATCCTTCATTATTTCCTGGGATTGGAGATTTGGCAGCGCAGCGGAGGACTGTTTGTTTCTCAGGGCAAGTATGCCCGGGAGATTCTGGAGAGGTTCAACATACAAGGCTGCAAGCCTGTTGACACTCCTCTTCCTGGTGGTTGGAGGAAGGAGGATGCTACTTCAGCGGAGGTAGTGGATGCCACTGTCTATCGACAGTTGGTGGGGTCGCTTATGTGTCTGGTCAATACACGACCCGATATATGCTATGCAGTTAACCAGCTTTCGCAAGCTATGGTTAAGCCTACCAAGCTCTTTTGGAAGAAACGAAGTTTATAAAGCAGCAACATTGCGATAATTATTAGAGCACATCGGGATATGGTGCCTTAGTGGGAGCAACGAGGGGATGAGAGTGTGTTTAAGACTCGCGGTGCAAATTGGGCGGGGGGTCCAACGGACGGGAAAAACACTGGAGAGTTTTCGACGCAGGTCGACGGCCCGGTTTCACAGTACGAGCGAACGAGGGTCCGTGGCACTCGATTCGGCGGTAGGAGTACATGGCGAGCTAGTTTTGGTGCATACGAAACTGTTTGGATGAAGATGCAACGGAGAAATCAGGTTTGCATTTGGGCCTACGATGGAGTCTCTTGTGATAACGAGTTGATTTAAACTCTTCGCTAATCCGATGTTCCGCGTGGGTCCAAACACATCGACATCGGTACCATCATATCGAGGTTATTAATTGTTGGAGAATCATGATGCTTTCATGTGTTCCCACGGAGGATCAGGATGCCGATATCCTGACGAAGGCGCTCACCAGGAGAAAGTTCGAATTCCACAGAGGCAGGATAGGGGTTGCGGATAATCCATATCTTGCTGAGAGGGAGTGTTGAAAATGCAGCAAGATGATGGAGCTTAGTGAAATGAAGTCGCCTTCACTAAGTGGGCCCGCAGGCAAATTCTGGCGCAAAGTCTATTTTTAGACTATGTCTATTTTTAGACATATGGAGCATGGTTCGGGGATTCCAGTTTGAAATTCTTGGAGCATTGGTCATGTTGGTAAAAATAGATGAGACTTTATTTTTTAGGTCGAAGAGGTTGAAGGCTATTTTTAGACTGCCTCTCCTAAAAATAGGGAAGTCAAATATTATTTACCCTTAATAATATTTAGACTATAAACAACAGTTTACTCTCTTGGAGCACTTCAGTTCGAGCTACAGAAGTGGCTCATGCATCTGACAAAGGAATCACATGGTTCCCAAGGGTTTGATGGCATCATGCATGGTTGACTTCAGTTGGACTTCAGTGGCAGAAGTTTGGAGGAGTTAATGAGACAGATAGTGGAGTTGTGTTTTGTTTATTTTAGTTGAACTAGTTGAGATTAGTTTAACTAGCTAATCAATTAGTTATGATTGGAGTGAATTAAATATTATTTAATCATTAATTAGTAACTCATTATTCAACTCAAGAACACATCAATTCACTACAGTGCATGATCAGTTCAGTGGAGACCAGTGAAAGAGGTAGATGAAAGGGTAGAGTTAGCTATCAGTTGTGACTATACTGTTGCTATTTGCAACACACAGATAGGTGGAGTAAGCCCATGAGGATTGCACAGTTCAGGCTGGTGGTTTATCTATATAAAGAGGCCATCCCATAGCATTGAGACACGCAATAGAGGCTGGCTATCAAGTGGCAAAGATTGGAGCATGTGTTTTGCTAGATCTAGCTTGATAGTGTGTAGCAATTGAGGGTGTGCATGAGAGATTGTGAGGAGCTTTTGTACTATGATTGTTACATGATCTCCATGACATTATAATATACACAATAGCTGCGGGGTTTTCAGCTATAAGCTTTCCCCATACATACTGTGTTAATGTGTATGATGATTTGATGTGTTATCGCTTGATTTTATTTTCGCATGTTTGATGATCTGAGTTGAGTTGAGTGGAAGAGATTATGTGTTGTGTATGAAGTTCAAATAGTATGTGACCAGGATAGTCTCGGTGGATAATTAATTATTATTCAGCAAATTTCTACAAATTTATCATAGGAATTACAATAGAATTGGAAAGGTTCATAATTAATACGAAAAGATGACTAAAGGCTACTTTTTGATTGACAAACAAGAATTTGGAGAGGTGAACAACTGTATCAAAGGCGGGGTTGAGAAAAATCTAACTGCTGCTCCATCAGCGTTGAATCATATCCATCCAAAGGCAAGGAGATCTGAACGAATAGCCCAGAAAGGGCAGGGAACAACTCGGCCTCAGTTAGCACAAACAGAATGATGACTAAACACAGAGGAGCGAATCCCTCAGGATCTTTCGATCCTGAGGGATCGTTGTTCAAACTTATCTTGTTCCTTGATTGGTCCGTCGAGATTTGATATATAAAGCCACGTCCTTTAGTGACAAGGGGATGAATTGTTGTTGAAGTTAGGAATTGGTCGAAAGACTTTACATTTTCTCTGTTCTAAAAATCTCTGTTTTGAGAGAAACCTTTCTGTAAAACTTTATGTTGGTTTAATATAAGGAACACGTTTTATCTACCTTCTACAATTCTGAATTATCCCAACAGTATTTCACTGGCACTAAGGGCCCGACTCTGGTGGAATAACTTCGTTGTTTGTATTTTAATCTTTGCTCATTGTCGTGTGGAGTGCGCTTAATGTTTTTTTTTATTACAGAATTGGTTTATTGTTTATCGGATCAAATATAGAGTCATTGCTGTTTCATTTCTTTACAAGAAGCACAATTCGCGGTTCGATTATTCTGCTGTTACTATAAAGCTTCGCTGACTTGTATCATATTTGAGTTGTTTTTCCTTTAGTTTATAATCTGTTATAATTGATTGTTGCGTGGTGAGAAGCTGTCGACAGAATTGAAGCATATAAATCTAGTGCCTTGAATATGTTAGAATTGTAATTGGTGTTCATTTCACGTTGCTGTTCCATTTCTGTTCATAGTCTTTGATTAGCAAACAGATGAGTTGTAGTTACATGCTGCCGTTCCTTTTCAGGTTGCGTTTCTTTTAAGTTGATTTCATTGAATTTGCTTTCGTTTCAAGTGCTTTAGGATCTCCAACTATAGAGGATAGAGGCTTTTGCTTCCAAGTCCCCAGATTGGTCATCTTGCATCGATTTCTAAGGGAAAGAGTTACTGTTACTGCATCCCTGATCGATGTTCTGCAAGATTGAAGTAGTTTAATCTTTCCATTCATGTCACTATAATTAGGTTTCTTTCCAAGCATTTTTTCCTTTTGTTTTTGTTACTTCATACTACATCTTCACAACATTGCTCTTAGACAATTGCAACCTCAGGCAGAGTACACTCTTGAAATAAAAAGATGCTCCCGGATTGATGATTAATGTAGGCTAATTAGGTGTTCAAAAGATACCTTTTTATGACTCAACATTTTGGCTCCATTGCCGGGGAGAGTATATGCCATTTTAAAGGAGTAATGCACAGCTGATTTTATTCTACTTGCAGAGAATTGGGTATTAAAGACAGAAGGTAAGAACCTGCGCACTGGGCAAGAAACACACTTGCTTGCAGCCTGATTCACAACAGAAGTAGGTCAGCTTCTTTCTTTAGGTAGGAATGAAGGTTTGCTTCTTTGAATGAATAAATCAACTAAGCGAAACAAAATTCCTCCTAAAACTGAAAAACCTAAGGGACTGCTGACCCTTGGGCGCACAACGTTTATTGACGAAATCCTTAAAAAAATTGAATCTCAGCCATCAGTAGGATTTAAAAGAACTACTTCTAGACAACCTACTAGTTCCCTTTAGGCTACAGAGTCACCATCTGAAGCCTTTGCTGAGATACACAGTCAAACAGAGGGAATTGAGAAAGATTCCCAAGAAATTGAGAATCCTTGCATAAGTTTCCTTCAAGAAGGGAACGTTAGCAATCTCTGAGAAGGAGAAGGGGAAACGGGAGAAATCACAAACTTGAAATCTCCTATTGAAACTGCCCAAACAATAAGCAGCCCAGATAAGGGAAGTGTTGTTCAATTTATTCAGAACCAAGGTCCTGAATCACCTCAAACAGTAGGTTGACAGGAAATACTTATTATCCCAGACAAAGGGAGTGCTGTCAAAGCCACTCCTTCCCCTGCTCGTCAACCTAGAAATTCCTTGGAAATCCCAGAGGGATATTGGCATATCTTCGATCAAATGGCCCAGAACCAAAATTAGAATCAGCAGCAGACCTCTACGCTACAATATCCTATAGTGGATACTGCAGTCAATGCACCCATGAAAGATATTCCTCTTCAACATATTCCCACATTTCATGGCTTAACATCAGAGGACCCAGATGCATTTTTATTTGAGTTTGATGTGCTGTGCAGAGGATACGATTACACCACCGATGCCCAAAAACTAAAACTATTCCCTTCTACATTAAAAGGGGCAGCCCTACGATGGTTTATGGGATTAGGTGGGGGTGTCATAACTGATTGGGATCATATGAAGGCTGCATTTTTAAAGAAATATCAAGATTATTGCAGGTCTTGGGAATTAAAAGATGAGATATTCCAAATGACAACAAAACCAAATGAGACCCTGGAAGAGTATGTGGAATGGTTTCAATATAATCTTCAGAGATCCCCTTATGCATCTTTACCCTTACCTGATAATGTTTTGAAAACCACATTAATTAGGGGAATGAAAGATCAATGGATTGAAACATTGAATATTATGAGAAAAGGTGATATATATCAGGAAAGTTATCCTAACATTATTGATTTGTGTATCAGGAGTTCAAGGGGCAATACAAGGTTGAAATCAATAGAACGTGATATAATCACAAGAGAAAATAAGACCTCTAATGAAGGTGTGACTCGTGCAGAGATTGGAAATATGCTAGAAGACTTTAAGACAGACATACTTGGGACTCTAACAACACAGTTTGATATTATGCAAGCCAAACAGAAACAGGCAGAAGCATAACAGAACTTGGCAATATTCTGTCCCAGATGTAGAAAGAAGCACAACCACAAAGAATGTCCGTTGGATGTGATTAAATTCTACGCCATTTACATGAAAGATCACCCTACAGAAGGATGTCCTTTGCTTCCTAGCCTAAAAGAAGTTTATAAGGAGGCAGAAGAGGAATCAGAAGTGGTATGTCTGCTTAATCAGCGCCGACAATGGCAGCCACGACCATCAGGTATGCCAAATGATCCATTTTCTTTTCAACATCCTCAGTATAATGCTAAAAAATATAGTGGGATGTGGCAGAATCAACCATCTTTCCCTAATTGGTCACAATAGCCATTTCCTCCCACATCTTGGCCAAATCAAACAAATCAAAATAATTGGCCTAACTTTCCTTTCTGCCCACCTTTCTGGCCTACACAATGGTCCCCTTCTACTTCCCAGAGTCAGGCCTGGCAGTCAAACTGGAAAAAACCTACAAATTAGCCAACTGGATCAATTCCTCTCTCTCAACCTACACTGCCAGCTCCTTCTACAAACCCCCAGACCAATTTAAGACCACAACTCCCATCCCAACCCAACCCAAACCCAAACAATAGTCCAGTTCATTCTGTCCAAATAATGGAACCCCCAGAAGTAGAAATTGAACTAAGGGAGTGTAATGATCTTCAATCAAGGTCTGGGCGCATAGTCGAAACAGAGAGAAACAATGATGTCCACACTGAAGATCTGTTACTCGTAGAACAAACAGTACAAAGTGAAAAGGAAGTTTAGCAACAAAATCAACAACGAAATCAACAACAAGTAATAACTTGCTCTCCACCATTCCTAGAACGATTAATTGTACCTCATCCATTAGAACAACCTAATTTTGATCTTCTAGGAGAATTAAAAAATTTGTGTATAAAAATCCCTCTCCTCCAAGCTATTCAAGATATTCCTATATATGCAAAAACTATTAAGGAATTATGCATAAAGAAGCCAAAGAGGAGAACAACAACCAATCCTACTGTCCAAATAGTCGGTACCTTATCTGACTTATTATCAGGAATGGAAACACCCATCAAATATGAAGACCCAGGAAATCCTATAGTGACAGTGCAGATCAATGGCCAATCATTTCCAATTGCCTTAGTTGACTTGGGGGCAGCAATCAACATTTTAAAAACCACCACCTGTCAAAAAATTGGCATTACATCATTGGAACCAACAACAACCTTGTTGGAATTGGCTGACCAATCAGTAGTCAAACCAGAATGTATACTACAAGATGTAATGGTATCTGTAGATTCCTGGGAATACCCTGCTGACTTCTTGGTTATCAATCCAAAGAATGGACTAGATGGACATCTGATAATTCTAGGTAGACCTTGGTTGGCAACTGGCGATGCTTATATTGGATGCCGACAAGGCAACATGAAAATTACAAGGGGAAATTATGTCAAGAATCTAGCCCTATATCCCCCAGCCCAGCCAAGTCTATCAATGATCAAAACAAGAAAACCACCTGCATCATATCTTGTGGAGAATATGAGATCACCTCTAACCATAGAAAATGCTCTTGATTTTAAAGATCAAATAGAGGATGATATCATTAATAATTTTATTAATAAGTCACAAACTAGATCTCATTTGCAATGCCACATGATCAAAGCAGCATTCGATAATAAAGAAGAAGAAGATCCTTTCAAAGATATTCCTGATCAAACAATACCTACTACTTCTATGAGCAATAGCAAGGTTGTAGAAATTGAGCCGGGAAAAACTCTAAATATTAATAAAAATCTCACTGCTGAACAAGAAGAGAAATTGGTCCAATTATTACGAAAATACAAAGCAGACATTGCATGGGATTACCCCGATATGAAAGGAATTGATCCTCAATTGTGTACTCACCACATTTACATTGAAAAAGATGCAAGACCCATTCGCCAACCTCAAAGGAGACTAAATCCTCACCTTAAAGATATTGTGAAAGTTGAATTACAAAACTATTGGATGTTAATTTCATCTACCCAATATCTGATAGCAAATGGGTTTCTCCATTACTGGTAGTACCAAAAAAGAACGAAAAGTGGAGGATATGTGTAGATTATCGTGAACTTAATAAGGTAACATAGAAAGACCACTTTCCCCTTCCTTTCATTGACCAGGTATTAGACACATTGGCAGGGAAGAAATTATTCTCTTTCCTCGATGGCTTCAGTGGGTACAACCAAATTCATATTTCCCTTGAAGATCAGGAAAAAAATACTTTTACTTGTCCATGGGGGACATTTGCCTACCGAGTCCTACCTTTTGGCCTATGCAATGCTCCTGCTACATTCCAAAGGGAAATTCTCAGCATTTTTGCAGACTTAATAAATGAAGGCCTCGAAGTATATATGGATGATTTCACACCCTATGGGGATGACTTTGAGCCTGCATTGGAAAACTTAGAAAAAGTATTGCAAAGATGTATTGACACTAGGCTTTGCTTTAGCAACGAAAAGTGTCTTATGATGATGACTGAAGGAGTTATCTTAGGTCATTATATTTCAGCAGCTGGAATTCAAGTAGACCCAGCTAAAATTCAAATACTCTTGTTAATTCCTACACCTACTACACAAACGGAGGTACGTAGCTTTCTTGGATTTTCTGGTTACTATAGAAGATTTATAGAACTTTATTCTCGAATAGCTGCACCTTTATATGCACTAACTGGGAATGTTGATTTCATTTGGACAAATAAATGTGACAATGCCTTTAATGATCTGAAGAAGCTTGTTTCAACAACCACAGTGCTGATGGGCCCAAATTGGAATTTTTCGTTCCAAATTTCATCTGATGCCTCAGACACAGAAATTGGAGCAGTACTTGGGCAGGAGGAAGACAAGAAGCCATATGAAATCTACTATATTAGCAAAAATATATCCCCTACTGAATTAAATTATACTGTGATTGAGAAAGAATTTTTAGCCATAGTTCATGCTATAAACAAATTTAGACATTATATAACGGGGTATCCTGTAGTACTATATAATGATCACTCTGCCATTAAATTTTTAGCAAATAAACCTGTTACAAATGGAAGAGTGACAAGATGGTTGATTTTATTGAAGGAATTCGACATCGCAATCAGAGATCGACCTGGGAAAGAGAACCCTGTAGCTGACTTTCTGTCAAGAATGCCAAAGCCAACATATATAGAAGCAGTTGAAGACCACTTTCCAGATGAACATCTCTTTGCTGTTACTATAAGAACACAGTGGTATGTTGATATAGAGAACTATTTGGAAATAGGTAAATTACCTAAACATCTGTCCCTTAATGAACATAAGCAAATAATACACCATAGTACCCGCTTCTCCTGGATTGGAGGCCACCTATTTCATACAGGTGCATATATGCAAATAAGGAGATGCGTTAGGGAGGATGAGATATTTGACATCTTGAAAGCATGCCATGATGGATAGTGTGGCAGACATTTTGCAGATCGTAGAACTGCCCATAAAGTTTTACGAATAGGCTATTATTGGCCTAATATCTTTAAATATGCTAAAAAATTCGTGCAGGCCCGTGATAGCTACCAAAGGGCAGGTCGCCCTGGGCAGTCTGATGAAATGCCTCTGAACCCTTCAATAGTGATCGAACAGTTTGAACGTTGGGCTCTTGACTTTGTTGGTCCTATTAGCCCCCCATCAAACCAAAAACATATATCCTAGTTGCAACTGAGTATGTCACCAAATGGGTTGAGGCAGAAGCTCTGTCAAAAGCTACAGAGGACTCTGTAATACAGTTTCTTTTCCAAATATTTGTACGCTATGGCCTCCCAAGGGACATAATCAAAGATGGAGGACCACAATTTGTAGGTAACAAATTATCTGAAACATTGCAAAACTACCACGTTCATCACAAGATTACAACTCCATATCACCCACAGGCCAATGGCCAAGTAGAGAGAATGAACAAAGTAATCGAATCTATATTAACAAAAACAGTTGCCTCTCATAGACGAGATTGGGCCTACAAATTGCCAGAAGCATTGTGGGCATATCGAACAACGTGGAGACCTACCACAGGGTATTCACCATACCAATTGGTATTCGGAAAGGAACCCATCTTTCCTATAGAATTCGAAATTCAAACATTACGAACAACTAAAAAGGTGGGTCTAAATTTAAATGAAGCCCAGGCTAAAAGACTGCAGCAAATTAATGAGTTAGTTGAAATTAGGCTTTCTGCTCTTCAGCACATAGCATTAATTCAACAACAGAGAGCCAAATGGCATGATGCCCATATCAAAGAAAAGATCTTCCACGAAGGAGACTGGGCACTCCTATATGATTCCAGGTTTCAGGATTTCCGAGGAAAACTCCAGACATGATGGCTTGGACCCTATGAAATACAAAAAGTGCATGATAATGGCACTATTACATTAATTACCATTGACGGATCTGGACATTCCTTTAAGGTAAATGGTCATCGAGTACGATTGTATCATAAACCGCTTACCTGGGAATCCTTTTACCAACAGTTATAGGAAGATTCTACCATGGAAATTCTTTATGAAGGGGAGAACTCCTCTTTGGCATAAGTTTGATAAATCATCTCCTTTTTTGTTAATTTTTGTACATAAAGCAATTTTTTTTTTTTCGATTGTTGTTTTATGGAATTTGTTTTTTTAACATTCTGTTAATACTACCACTTTATTTCTTCATCGTTTTTTTCATGAAATCCGGTTTCTTCAAAAAAGAAAAAGAGAAAAAAATTATGTTTATTCTATTTGTTTTGTTGTTCCTTTCTAAAGGAACAGCACCGCTGCTGTTCCTTTCGAAAGGAATAGCAATTCCGCAAACCGCTGTCGTTCCTTTCGAAAGGAACAACAGTTTCGTAGAGCGCTTTTGCTGTTCCTTTCCAAAGGAACAACACTTCCGCAAAGTATTTTTTTGCTGTTCCTTTTGAAAGGAACAACAGTTCCGCAGATTGTTTTTGCTGTTCTTTTTCTAAAAGGAACAACACTTTTTTGTGGATTGCTTTTTTGTTTTAAGCCAACATTTTGAATTTTTTGATTAATTTTCTGAAGGAAAATATATCATTTATATACAATCATACAAATTAAAGCTTACTATAATCAAAAAATCAAAATAAATCGTCATTTTTTTAAGAAAATTGTCTAGTAATGATAAGGAAAAAAAGGAAAAAGGGCATGATCAATAACATAACTTTGCTATTTTTACCATTGAATTAATCTGATCGATTATTTTTATCATGATTGGTTCTTTCCCATATGCTATAACTTTCTTTGATGTCTATCTATGGAATAGGAATAACGGCATAATGTTTTTTTCTATTGAGATGTTCAGAATTCTTCCACCATCCCTACTCTTAAGGAGTGTTGAGCCATCCCTTATGAATAACTGAGGAAAAGTGTTGCATAAAAAAAAAGAAGAGAATTTTTTTTTACATATTCTTAGTAATGATTTTGCAGATGGAGGATAGGGGGTCTCATCAAGAGCCAGCCTACCGTGATCATAGGGAAGGTAGTGAAGTGGCATTCCCATAATGGTCACCAAACCAGGGAAATGGTCCAATAGACAATTGAAAAAAATCAAGAAGTCCTTGGAACAGGAGGTCTCATCACGAGCCGACCTGCCCACCTTCCACTTCTTCCTGATGAACGACATTGTGGTTTATCTGGTCACTAAGCCAGCACAATGGCCTCCATCATGATATTCAATAAAAAAAAGGGGCACTTCCTCAGCATACATAAAGGACAATGGTTCTGTGGGTAAGAAAGAAACTCTGTCAAGGTTATGGACACCTGTGGGCAGCAGAGCTCTGCTGATGGTATTGGAGTCACATTTATACACATCAATAGTTATATTTAACCCTTTTCCTATATCTTTATTTAAATGTCAAATGAAATATGAGTCGCTTACCTTTCCCTCCGAACCTATTATACATGAAAATCATTACAAATCGTTCATATTAGTTCAAAATGGTAAATAACACAATTGTATCTATGTTTATTTTATGTTGTCCCTTCTCCTCATATTTGAATCATTACAAAACGATTTTCTATTTATTAACGATTCATCACATGCATTGATTTCAGTAATTGTTGTAATTTGATAGAATGTATCATAATTATGCCTGCTTTTTTTTTACTGTTTTAATTCTGCTGAGCCACACATGCTCCTCTCAATTGACAGTCGAGGGCGACATTTCATTCATTCGAGGGGCACAGATGTCTGCATACAAAACAAACTCCAAGATTCCCTTACCTGTATACGGATTAAAATCCCTGCATTTTAGGAAATAACACATTTTCAATGAATTGTGATGTGTTGTTCCATTGTGATTACTGGGTGTTGAGAAATTAACAGAACACAAAAATGGGAGGATGACCAATTCGCAGTGAACCACAAGTACTAATCGTCTCTGATACTGCATGAGAAATTTTAGAAAGACTGGGGTGGATTACATATTTCTTGAGAATGCAGCAACCCCACGAAGCAGTGGCCACAGAATTTTTATTGAACCTGCAGGAAGGATCCTCCATGATCAGAGGAAGGAAAATAGATGTATCCGACGAGATAATTGCAGAAGTGTCTGGCATTCCCGCGCAAGGGACTATTTGGACTTAGAAGAAGAATAGGATTCGTGAAGCCATAAATTTTTTTCAAGATGGTGGACAGACGTTAGTTATCAAAGGTAAAGGAGTTGAGCCAGCGTCATTAGGAGAACCATGGACAGAGTTGGCCAAGATTGTGCAGGCTTACATAATGTGCGACGAAAGAAAGGATGTGGTAAGACCTCGCCACCTTAAGCTACTAGTTGTATTAAAATAGAAATGCACCATTAATTTGCCTACATTTTTAAATTCTTTGTTGCATGATACTGCTCGTGGTATAAGAAAATCCCAGCATGCAGATACGGTGGTCAGCCACCATTTTCTAATTCGTTTAATAGTGAGTTGTAGCCTCGCCTAGCAACAGACTAGCTGGGAAGAATTAATATTTTCCATTGACGGAGGGTTAGCTATACCCGCTCCAAAACGGAAGAGGATGGCCGGCTCAATTGCTAAGCCTTCTACTCATAGATAGTCCCTCCGGTTGAAATGAAATAGAAGGATGGTGGAAGAACTTCCGGGCAGTAGCAGCCAGCCCCTGGAAATGCACATCTCAGAGGAGGAACAACCTCCACAATTGGAGGGAGTAAGCCCTCACACTGACGAGGAAGAGAAATTAGAGGTAGTAATCCCTCATACTGATGAGGAAAAATAATTGGAAGGAGAAATTCGCTACTCGGACGAAGAAGAAATAAGTCATCATACCTGTAGTGAAAAACAATCCAGTGCAGAGGAAGGAGATAATAAGGAAGAAGGAATCGAAGGAAATTCTGAAGAAGAAGAAGTTGAGGGAGAAATATGGTATTCAGATGAAGAGGAAGGAAGTTATCACACATGTGAGGAGGCTGAGGACAATCATAGCAGTAATCAGGATGAAACAGAGCTGGCCGAAAATGTTATTGTAAACCCTTTACAGGAAGACCAATTGGCCCAGATTTTGGCCAATATGAGTGATTATGCACGGCCTCACAGCCCCTTGGATCTCAATATTGATATTAATCAACTACCAGAATACTTTGCTATTGATAAAGAAACAGCTGGAGAAAAACTGAATGAAACAGCAAACCCTAGCGAAGCTAGGGTTGCTTCTCCTGAGGGATGTGAGTAGGAGAAAGAAAACACTGAAGCTGGAAGCCACCAGGAGACTGCAGAGTTAATTGAGAATATGATTCCAGGAGAATTGAGCCAAGGGAATATGAATATATAAGAGGAGCCCCAAGGAGAAGAACAAGAAGATAATTTTACTAAAGGCACCGCTGATATGGGCCAAAATTCTGTTGAGAAAATAGGGTCGGATAAAGGAACAGCTATTCCATTAAGAAAGAAGAAGAAAACAACTGAGATTGAGAAGCTTCGCAGAAAACAAATAAAGCTTCATAAACTAGTAGAACAACTCAGGCAAACCATTAGGGTTCTAAGAATGAAACACATGCCCAAGCGATCCCCTAAGCGAAGAAGCATTGCTATCAAAATAAGCTTGAAAAAGAGAAAAGTGATCATTGATAGGAACCCCAAAGTTACAGAAGAAACCATACCTGAGCCTAATTATGAGGATGCGGAGCAACAAACAAATGTTCAACGCAAGTTGTTTCAGAGGAACCGGTTTTGAGTAAAAATATGCAATCTAGCAGTCAGCACACTTTCAGTGAGCCAACAATAGCCAGAATTCAAGAAGAATTTACACAAGCCCGAATAGAAAGGCAGAGACTGGAGGAAGATGCTGTCCCAAGAAAAATATATCAGGAATTGCAGCAACAAATGAGAAATATTCATGAAGTAGAAGCTGAAGCTCATGAAAAACAACGGAAAGCAGAGGTAAAGGCTGATAAGGTAATGAACCAACTAAAACTAGCCTACACTCGAATGGACACTCTCTGCTCCTTGTATACTGATGTCTTAGCCTGTAGATGCCCCGCCAAAAACTATGCTTTGTCTTTACTAGAAAGATATTTACAATTAAAGATCAAGGCAGTTAGGGCAGGGAAATCCATAGAGCTAAAAAAAATAGATGACTTGATATCATGCTACAAACTTTATGGGATCAAAGTACATCGCCTGTTATGTGAATTTTACTTGCATAACCTAATACTTGAAAATGACTGTGAATCAAACCCCAGCCCTTTTATTGGAGATGTTCACTTTCAGGCATTCATTTCCTTTGCTGTAAATCAATTAAAATGGCTTAAAGCTTATAATGCCTTTCAAAGGCAGGAAAATGGATTAGATCTATGGGTCAGAAGTGAACCTTAGGACCCACTTCAATTTTGGGCTAGACAAAAAAGTTTGATGACAAAGGAAGGCATTACCCAAACTCTGGGGCCTGTCCACAAATAAATCATTTTGAATGGAACAGATTATTTTTCATCCATTAGGAACCAAGCTTATATAGCAGCAAAGGTCCGGTGGAGAACCTCGAATCAGAATGTGCAAAATAGGGAACCATTTAATTATAGAAACTTTAGGCTAGCTGTAGACCGTTTCATTTCCTATAGCCATCTTGTTTTAAAAGAAGGACCATATTGGTTAGGATGTAGGTTCCGCAGCCCTATTGCATGGTACCCTGCTTCAGACTACAAAGCTATTCATGAACTTCCTGAAGGCCAGACAGAACATGTTTTTGAGGAATTAGCTGCATTACATGGTTTTAGGCCTGTGGATGACAAACCTTATTCGGCTTATTCTTTGACTGCTCTCCATGTGAACTATATTTTTCATGAGGGCATGAAAAAGATTAAGCAGGGGGGTATGTTGGGCAGTGAAATAGGTATGAAATTATTGTGTATTTACTCATTATTTACCATAAATATACTCCTGTTTGCCTTGGAAAGGTAATTTATCATAGGAATTACAATAGAATTGGAAAGGTTCATAATTAATACGAAAAGATGACTAAAGGCTACTTTTTGATTGACAAATAGGAATTCGGAGAGGTGAACAGTTGTATCAAAGGCGGGGTTGAGAATAATCTAACTGCTACTCCATCAGCGTTGAATCATATCCAGCCAAAGGCAAGGAGATTTGAACGAATAGCCCAGAAAGGACAGGGAACAACTCGGCCTCAGTCAGCACAAACAGAATGATGACTCTAAACACAGAGGAGCGAATCCCTCAGGATCTTTCAATCCTGAAGGATCGCTGTTCAAACTTATCTTGTTCCTTGATTGGTCCGTCGAGATTTGATATATAAAGCCACGTCCTTTAGTGACAAGGGGATGGATTGTTGTTGAAGTTAGGAATTGGTCGAAAGACTTTACATTTTATTTATTCTATTAACTCTCTGTTTTGAGAGAAACCTTTCTGTAAAAATTTATGTTGGTTTAATATAAGGAACACATTTTATCTACCTTCTATAGTTCTAAATTAGCCCAGCAGTATTTCATTGGCGCTAAGGGCCCGACTCTGGTGGAATAAATTCGCTGTTTGTATTTTAATATTTTCTCATTGTCGTGTGGAGTGCGCTTAATGTTTGTTTTGATTACAGAATTGGTTTATTGTTGATCGGATCAAATACAGATTCATTTCTGTTTCATTTCTTTACAAGAAGCATAATTCGCGGTTCAATTATTCTGCTGTTACTATAAAGCTTCGCTGACTTGTATCTCATTTGAGTTGCTATTCCTTTAGTTTATAATCTATTATAATTGATTGTTGCGTGGTGAGAAGCTGTCGAAATAATTGAAGCATAGAAATCTAGTGCCTTGAATATGTTAGAATTGTAATTGCTGTTCATTTCACGTTGCTGTTCCATTTCTGTTCATTACTTATTCATAGTCTTTGATTAGCAAAAAAATGAGTTGTACATGTTGCTGTTCCTTTTCAGATTACATTTCTTTTAAGTTGCTTTCATTGAATCTGCTTTCGTTTCAATTGCTTTAGGATCTCCAACTGTAGAGGATAGAGGCTTTTGCTTCCAAGTCCCCAGATTGGTCATCTTGCATCGATTTCTAAGGGAAAGAGTTACTTTTACTGCATCCCTGATCGATGTTCTGCAAGATTGAAGTAGTTTAATCTTTCCATTCATGTCACTATAATTAGGTTTCTTTCCAAGCATTTGTCACTTTTTTTTTTTTACTTCATACTACATCTTCACAGCATTGCTCTTAGACAATTGGAACCTCAGACAGAGTACACTCTTGAAATAAAAAGACGCTCCCGGATTGATGATTAATGTAGGATAATTAGGTGTTCAAAAGATACCTTTTTATGACTCAACAACAGGTTGCCTCAGCTGACCACTGATCATGGTGCTAACCACCATGCTCAATTCTTGTGGGCACGAGACTTCCAATTGGCTACTTCTCTATAGAAGCAATCCAGAATTCAGCCACACATACAAGACACTCTTGGAGGGTAAGCAAGTTCCAAATTTTCACCTCCAGGATGCACTGCTATGTCAGCTATGACACCTTTTTGCTCCTTCAAGTGAGCATGTCAAGATGTTTTGGGAAGTGCACTATAGTTGGGTCACTGGGAATTTCGAGTTTGAGAAAATAGTGGAAGTATTGTAGAATTATTTCTATTGGCCGAACCTTTGACAAGATGTCAGGAATTACATCAAATCCTTCACTTCTTGTGCCATTACCAAACCAACCATCAAGAAGAAAGGCCTCTATACTCTGCTACCTACCCTTAGCTGACCTTGGGAATCCATCTCCATGGATTACATGTCGAGCCTTCCTTCTACTAAGCATAGCAACGACTGTGTTTTTGTGGTCGTAGACAGATTCTCGAAGATGGCCATTATGGCGACCTACAAGAAGAATATCGTAGCAGAAGCCACTTCTAAACTCTTCTTTGAACGAGTGTAGGTACACTTTGGGATCCCACAATCTATCATCTTAGATTGAGACAGCAGGTTCCTCATTCCATTTTGGTGACACCAAGCTCACTAATTCCACAACTTTCCATCCCCAAACCGATGGACAAACATAGGTCGTCAACATGATGATCGTACACATTATGTGCATTCACAACTCAAAACATCCACGCACATTGAATGAGAGTCTCCCCTATGTACAAAAAAACTATAACCGAGCTCTCCACTTCTCAACCGGCCATAACCTCTTTCAGGTGGGCTCGGGATTCTAGCCACTATATCCCATTGATGCAGCCATGCCATTTGTGGCTACTCACGCAGATTCAACTTGTGTCTGGTATGAAGCATACAAGGAGAACAACTTCATTGAGTGCATCAGCACATCCGCCAACAGGTTCATGACATATTGGAAAAATCCAATGCTAAGTACAAGCAATGACATGATCAAAATTAGGTGCCAAATAGCTTCTAGGTGGGCGAAAAAGTGTGGCTACATTTGTAGAAGGAGCGCCTCGCTAGACCTCACTACAAGCTTCGCCCGCTCCGCTATGGGCCATACACCATCACCAAGGCTATAGGGGACAATTCCTTTGAGCTCAATATTCCACCATTCCTTGGTTTGCACCCAGTTTTCAATGTGGACCACCTTTGGCTCTACTTTCCACCTCTACTGGACACATCCGACATGAAAAAACAACTCACACCAATAGAGTTAAACCCAAACTGCATGGAACAAGCCACAACTGATAGAATCATGGACACACAGATTAAGAACATATGCCAGCAGAGGATCCATCTATATCGATGTTTCAAAGCAAGCTGACTCCTTCACTAGGGAAAGTGGTTCACCAGGGACAAGGTTAAACATAAATTTCCTCACCTCATGGAGGCTCTGCACATAATGGGGGCCATTGCTTCCTAAGGGGGGAGGAATAATCTAGGTGGATATTGGTGTCCACCCACGAATTTCATCTAGACCTCCAGTCAGTTTCATCAATTTCCTTTTTTATAGCAACATTTACTATTTTTAGCATTTTTTCGGGTCTTGAAGTTGCGGAGTAGTATTAACCCCCTAAATGGCGTTTTTTTAAGGTCTGCAATAGGCCCTATGTCGTAGGAAAGGGTTTACAGAAAAAGCTGTAGTACTCAGAGGGATATTTCCAATGATATATCGTATGCACCAAATGGAGGTAATATGACCAAGTTACATCCCTGGGAAGTTGGCTTCCCAACTAACCCCAACGGGGCCCACAAGCTCTTGACATTTCATCTCCTAGGGATGGCGTTTTGGTTGTTTAGGGTTTTCATATGTTGTTCAATAATAAAAAGGCCCTGAAGCCTCATTGTAACATAGTTTGGAGGCCTGTAATCACCGCATCTCTTATTAGAGATAAGCTACTAGTGCCCTAGCTATTTTATTTCCATTATGTCTGTAAGCATATTTCAGTTATTTGATATTAATGAAATGAAGTTTTATTTCTGCTGCATCTCTGCATTTATGTGTATTTCTATATTTTATTGCGTTCATGCATAAGTCTGGATCATTTTCATATTGAATTTTTTTTTGTCAAAATGTGATGTTTGACTTGGTTGACCATGATTGATTTTCATGTTGTGACAACCTTTCTCAAAATGCGAAGTTGGAATGGTTGACCATAGCTGATTTTCATATTGAGACAATATTTGTCACAATGCGACATTGGACCATGGTTGACCATGGATGACCATGTTGTCATAATGTGACATTGGACCAAGATACAATCTTTGCCACAATGTTGTCATGGTTTTTGACCATAGATGACCATGATTGACCATGGTTGACCATCGTTGACCATTGTTGATTTTCATACTAAGACAATATTTGTCACAATGCGACGTTGGAACATGGTTGATTTTCATATTAAGATAATCCTTTTCACAATGTGACATTGGACCATGGTTGATTTTAATGTCAGGACAATATTTATTACACTGTGACATTGGACCATGGTTGACCATGATTAATTTTGATATTGGAAAATCCTATGGTAAACCCTAAGATAAATATTATAAAGTAAGGTATATAATAAACCCATGGTTGAACCCTTAAATTAATAAACCCAAAGGGTTGATAATATAAACCCAAGAGAATAATAAACCCAAGGGATTAATACTAAAACCCCAAGGGATTATGAACCCAAGGGAAAAATATTAAACCCAAGGGACTAATAGTTTAAACCCCAGTTATATAAAACCAGAGATAAATATTATAAAAACTAAAATAAACATGGTGTACGTTGGTTGGTTTTCATATTGAGACAATCTTTGTCACAATACGACATTGGACCATGCTCAACCAAGTTTGAACTAAGGGAACAATATTAAACCCTAAGAATATGAACCCTTTTATAAATAAACCCAACGTATTGATATTAGAAACCCAAAGGAATAATAACTCCAAGGGATTGACACTAGAACCCCAAGGGATTATGAACCCAAGGGAATAATATTAAACCCAAGGGATAAATATTATAAACTCAAGGTATATAAATCTTAAGATAAATATTATAAACCCCGAAATAAACATCGTTGACCATGGGTGATTTTCATACTGAGATAATCCTTGCCACAATGCATTGTTGGATTATGGTTGACCATGGTTTATTTTCATATTGAGACAATATTTGTCACAATGCGACATTGGAACATGGTTGACCATGATTAGTTTTATAAAGTATGGTTTACTATTCCATAAAATATTCTTAAATTATTATTAAACCTAAAACATTTCTATATTTTCTTGCTATTTAAAAAATTAAAAATTCCAAAAAAAGTGTCTTTAATATCTCAATATTTCTTAACTTGCTTAGCCTTTTCCACTGATTGAGTGACATGATTAACAAATAATATATATATATATATATATATATATATATATATATATATATATATATATATATATAATTTATGTCATCTCATAATAATGATTTGGTTTATGAAGGCAATGTTTTGGATTTTTAGTTCAAATAGTGTGATATAATTAGATTTTAGTTTTAATATTAAATTGATTAGCTATTGAAAAAATATGCAATTTGAATGATTTAAATTTAAATATATAATTGTAGCTTTAAACTTAAATTTGATGAGGTACAGGAAAAATGCTTATATTTCCTTTACTCTGGAAAATAAAAAATAATTTGTATGTAACAACTATTAATGTATGTTGGCACATAATAATGGTTTTGGTTTAAGAAGGTAATGTTCTGGATTTTTAGTTGGAATAGTGTGATATAATTAACTTGTAGTTCTAATGTTAAATTTTATTAGCTATTGACAAAATACATAATTTAAACTATTTAAATATAAATATATAATTGTAGTTTTAAACTTAAATTTGATGAGGTGTAGGGAAAATGTTTATATTTCTTTTACTCTTGAAAAAAATAATATGTTTACAGTTTTTCCATCCAAAAGTGAAAACATAATTTTTTAAACACATAAAAATGCAAATTTTTTATTTCATAAATACTATGGAAAATTTGTGTTTAATACTATGGATAATAATTTTTTTCGTTCATGTGGAAGATACCATTCTTAGAGTTTTTGATTGTGTATTTCCTAAATCATCGTAGGGACACAAATATCATTACTCTTGCAACAAGGTAACTTTAAGCACAATATATAACAAACTCTTCAATTACTTACCCGATGTGACAATGAAGGTTTTTATTTTTATTACACTTAAAAAAATAGCTATATTATTTTTCTTACCTATAACTGATTATGTTATCTTTTCTCTTCCAAGGTTAGATACATTCTACCGGGCCATACATTTTTTTTTTGGGTGAGTAGTAGTATATGACTCAAACTTAGGGGAAAATGTGGTTTATAATTCACATGTTGCGTTCATTTGCAACATGTTGTGGCATAAAAAATAATAACCTCATGTTGCAAATGCTCTAATATTTGTATTTGTTTTCCAATAACTGACCACTACCCGTTTGATGAAAGAAATACAAGCCCAGTTTGGGTCAATGTAAAGGTATTATTCCTTTCCTCCTAATATCTGGCAGTAGCGAGGATACTATTCCCTCAATAAATATAATAAAAGCAATGCTTTCCTTTTAATCAATTCAGGGTTCATTTTGATTAAATTGATCAAATTCATATATATATATATTTATATGAATTTGGGTAAATTTAAATTTATATATTAAACTTAATCATTGTAATTTTACATTTACTCAAATTAATAAAAAATATTATATGACTTTGGGTGAATTTAAATTTATTTACTATACTTAATAATTATTGATTTGACATTTTCCTAACATTTCCATGTTAAACTTAATCTCTTTAACGATTATATATTTACCTAAGGTTTACATGTTAAAATTGAACTTAAATTCATATTAAAAGTAACGATTAGATGTTAAATCAATCTAAAATTCATATTAAAAGTGAATTGCAACTAATGACATGTGAACATAATGTTGTATAAAATTGATGGTGAACAATGAGGAATTGGAAATTTAATAGATAAAATTTCATAAAATTTTGTATTTTTTCAGGAGTTTTTCTTCACTATTTGTGTGATTGAAAGAGTGGTATTAGAGGTTAGGTTGGTAGGCATTAGGGAAATTTTGAGGTATAAAATTTGCCTCCTAAGGAAATTATAAAATAGTAGTGGAAATAATAAAATAAGATTAGATGACATCATCAAATTTTAGAGGGTAAAAAGAAAAAACTATTTTTTCAACTTATCTCCCTATGGGTTTTCTCAAACTTCGAGGGAGAACACTTGTTGGATGCATAATTTGATTCCTCATCCAAGGAGTACCCATGTTTCATACTTTCGATGGACCACAAAAAATGAGAAATACATGAAAAATGTGATTGCAATCACGTTTTTTCATGTAGCAGTGTCCATAGAAAGCATGCAACATGGGTACTCCTTTGATGAGGAATTAAAATTTGCATCCAACAAGTACACGTGCATGAAATTTGTGTAAAACCTTAGGGAGATAAGTTTAAAATACAAGTTGAAAAAGTAGTTTTATTATTTTATTATTTTTTTACCGTTTTACCCCAAAAATGGTGAATCATCCCCATGGTTGAAATTATCATATTGAATATTATTGGTTCTTATAAGTTTATTTTGGTTGTAAATTTTTCTTAGGAGGCCCATTTTAGACCTCAAAAGTTCTCTAATGGGGTTCAACATTTTATTTGGGGTTGAGTTTCTCATATCAAAAATTTGACAAATGCTAGTTTTAACTATAACATATTAGCTTTTGAGAGAACATTTCACCACTTTCAATAAGCCTTCAGAAAGTTGTTAGTTGAATATTTGCAAAATCTCATAAGAAACAACGATACATTTCTTATGGTTAAGCCCCACACGAACATAAAAATATGTCGTGGACAATGGATTTATTTTAGCATGCAACTTTGTCAAACATCAAAGTTTAACTTCCAAGTCTGTTCTGTGTTTAAAATTCACAGGTTATGTTTGCCATATCCTCTATTCAATGCACATCCCTACATTCCTTAAGCCATCATAAAAACATGCACAAAGGGAATTCATACTCTAATTTACCAAGTGTGATTAAATTACAGTAACGAAAAAATGGAGAATACTATAAGAAAGCCTTGGAATTTGTAAGGGCGAATCAGAGCAGAGGCAACTAGAACCAATGTCATTTGTGTTGTTGTTTACTTCAGAAGACAAAAGTGATTCACAACTATTGTCAAAATGAGAAATCAAATTAATATTAGTATTTTGAGTTGCATATTGTTGATTTGAATACTCCGTTGCGTTTATGACGAGGCGCACAAGCCATTTGGATCAACAAATGGAGAGAATTTTATGGAACAAAAGATATAGGCACTTGTAAATCTTCCTCGTTCTTGACTAACCAGACACAGTAATGACTCCGCCTATCTATTTCATAGGTTTTGGGACATATTTAATGTTCTACTTTACCTAGTAATCGACAAGATTAGTGTGGAGTGGCCAAATAATTTTCATGATGTTGAATACTCAATAACCGATTTTAAATCAACATCAAGATTTCACCAAAAAAAAATTCCATGAAAAAACCTCCAAAACTACTACAACAACTAACTATCCATTGGTTGTACATATTGTTAGCATTGCAATTTTTCAAAAAAAAAAATCGAAGTTTGGTCGTCATTATAATTCATGTCTTTGATCCTCTTCTGTCTCATAACTTATGGTGAAGAGCCATGAAGGATTAAATTGTATAAGTCTTTATCACTTTTTAATAAAATTCGAAAGGAATTATGAGTCCAATACTCTGTTTCTGTTACAAGGTCGATAGGGTAAGGTCTCTTTTAAGTAGGTCTTTTAAATACTCTCTTTTAACTACTTTTAATGGTTAAAGTCATAAGTTTCCATTTGAAAAAGGGTCTTATTCTTTCACCATCATTTCTTATCCAAGGTCAATGACAGAATGTTAAAATCATGAGTTCTGTTTAGAATAACACAAGAATTAGTTGTTCTTTCCATGAGAAGCAACTATCTTTTTCAAAAGCTATGGCTTCTACAAAAAAAGGAGCCTTTTTGAGAAATGTAGTAATTTCATGCAAATTAGTATAAGGGAGCAGAGGAAATATTATTCAACTAAAGCTAACATTTCTATTTGAGGATTGAGGAGATGTTGAAGTAAGAGGTGTTGCGTATCTAAATAATGTTGGTTTTTCATTGGAAGATGTATTAAAAGGGTGATCATTTTTATGCTAAGGTTATGCAAAAGTATTGCTACTCATTAAAGGGTGTAGGTGTCAAAAGTGCAGTACGAGTAGAAATTATGAAGATATGTGATGGAGTTGGTGAAATGAGTTGGCAGTGGTTTTAAATGATTCCTGTGTTCGTTTCATCCTTATTCATCGAGTCTTAGGGAATGCATAACCTGCTTCCATTCGCTCCAGTGACAGCTGCAATTAACAACTTTATTCTCCTTTTTAAATCATTTGTTAACAGGTGCTAGCAGGTAGGGTTTCGTGGAGGATAGTCCTTGTTTTAAAGTTGTGTTGGAGGTTAGGTTAACATCAAACAATATGGGAAAAGGAGTTAATGTAAACCGTTCTGAGCGAGCTAACACTCGCTTTGTGGATATTCGTGCTAAGGCCGAGTTCAAGGGAGTAGGTTGGTACTAGTTCTTAAGGAAATTATCCAGTGAGAATGTGGTCGTTGCTCAAGCGTTTGCTGAGAAATTTGATGTAGAGAAGGTTAGGATTGGGTCTCAAACCTTCAACATTACAAAAACCATAATTACAAGGGAAACTCAGACTTCTGCAATAGGTGAGTCTTGGCATAAGAATAATAAAACTCTTCTTAAAGTTGATGCAAATGTTTATTTAAAGCCCGAGAATGAACACATTGGATGGAATCCTACCATACAAATTTCATACTTTAAACATGAAAGGCAGCGTATTATTTCTATTGTCCAGCACTACATAACTTGTGAAGGAAGGTTTTAAACTATTCACAAGTATCAAATGAGGTTTTTAGTCCATATTTCTGGTGCCAAACCCATGAACCTACCCTTCTTTCTCCATAGATCCCTACTATTAATGTATTGAAAGATACAGAAAACCCCTGGCTACTCACTAGATAATCTATATCATAGAGGCCTGATTAAGATACTGATATTTTATCACTTGAGAAGGAAAAGGACTACATGGGAGAAATTTATAATAGATGAGGGATTTAACACTACTTATTCTAAAAGAAGAGTAGGGAGGCTCAGAAAATTGAGAGATACAGAAGAACAAAAATCAAGCCCTATTTATACATCAACTCCCTCACAATTTGACCCATCCTCCATGTCTTCTAGGAAGAAGACTAGGAGCTTAGCCAAGAAGGCTAGAAACACTACATCTACACCAACAACACAACCAAAAAATGAAGTCCATACTAGCAGTTCATCCAAGGAACCACAAAACTTGAGGTCATTCATGGCGGAGTGTAGAAATACGTTTAAACAAAAAGATACCATGTTCCATAAAAACACTGTGTCTAAAAGCAAAGAGGAGGCATCTTCCTCTTCAAGGGGTAAACATAGGAGATGGCTCATCATGACAAAGGGAATTTTAGAGGAAGTCAGCCCCAAAGTCCTAACATCTAGCCCTTTTCTACCTTCAGAGGAAGTCAGCCTTAAGCCATGAGATCAAACCTTGTTTTAGAAGATACTCAAGAGACTCAACAAAATAGTGATATTTCATTCAGAGAGCCTACTCTTTCATAGGTCTTTTCCACACTCAAGAAGGGGAAAAGAAAAGTGTCAAAGACTATCACAAGGGAAGAACCTACCTTACCTCAGCTCTTTTCATATATTAGCTCTTCAGCCAAGAAGAGGAAGAAAACTATAATACATTCGTATTCATCCTATGAGGAGGACAACAGTGATACAAAATACACTAAGTCAGAGTTTGAAGAGGGAGAATCAAGCAGATTCATACATGGTGGAAAAAGGCCTATGTATATTCCAAACCCCTACATCCAAAGACCTTGCACCAGGCCTAAAAACAAACTCATATTAACAAGCAAGTTGATTGCTAACCCTGCACTTAGGGATGAAATCATAAATGTTGATGATAGCCTAGAGAATAAAGCTAAGAAGAAAAAGACTCAGCATAAAAATAAAAAACAGAAAAGGAGGTCAAAAAAAAGGGTGACTAAAGCTGAGACTATCAAAATATTTTCCTCCATATTAAACCTCTGAAGAATGAAGATGCAAAGCCTTGAAAATCTGAAGTATCTTTTCATTTTTTATTTATTTCAGTATTTTCAGATATAGCTACCCTTTTCAGAGGAAGTAGCAAATATTTTCGGATTTAGTGTATGGAGAAGAAAAGATAATTTTTGGTTTTATTCTCACAAGGATGATACTAAATTTGATGAAGTGAATGTGATCTCTATAATGATGAGTTTTTTCTAGGTGTCTGATAACTTCCAGTTGGTTAGCCACTCATATATTTTAGCAGATATGCATACATGTGTTCACAGGTACTCCTTTCATTTACTTGATTTCGCCTTTTTTGGAGACAATTTTTGACAAAGCTACGAGGGCACTCAACCACATTTACTCAACCAACTTCAGATCCATCATGCCATGATTTATATTATTTATATTTTCAGTTTCCTCTTTAATGTTTTAGATGAACTCTACTATACGTAGAGAGTTGTAATAAATTCCTAAAAACAGATTTCCACTTTATTTGGAGGCTTCTGTACAGAGCTCCTATTTTGTGTAAACATGGTGTAATGCAAAGATAGAAGGGTTCATTGATTGTATTTTACAGAGCATATTGTGTTACACATTTTGAATATATAATATCATAAGCACTCTTGAGGACTTATGAAAGCTTGTTGTGTGTATTGTCTACTTATCTTATGTGTTTTCATACGTGAATTCTTCAGTTCCAGATTGTAATGTTAACTATGTTCCATGTTTTTTTTAGTCTCATGATATATCTATGCATGATTATCTAATTTTGTCAGTATTTCTAGGCAATATTTCTTGAAAAGAAATGTATGGTAATTTATTTATGAGCATTGCTTGTAACAGATATCTTTAGGTGTACAATGATATTCTTGTAAGTCATGTAAAATATTTCTTTCCTTGATGCACTATCAATCTGTATCTTGTGCTATTTCTTCATAAAAAAATGGATTTCTATCCTATAGACCCACTTTCCTTTTTCATATTCTCCTAGCCAACATATTACCAATTTTCCCTTTCTACCATATTAAACCTTAATACCAGATTTCTAGCAGATTGTGAAAGATAGTTATCTATTTGAAACCTTTTCAGTAGATGTAAGGTCCAATCACTTTCCACAATCCAATCCAAATCATAAAATAGCCCTTGAGCTTAATATGTGTCTGGTTAGGCACTTGTCACAATCCAAGTGTTGATTCCAACGCTAACATCTTTTGGTGTGTCTCCTGAGAGTCAAATATTTTGAATTTTGTATTCTCCTGAAATTGTTGCATGAATGCCTAGTACGATTTTTAAAGGTGAATAAAAACTAGTCACTATTTATGATTGTAATTAGTTCACCTGGCAACTCCACAAAGAGGAAGAGGGGTTTCAAGACCACCTACCAGAAGAACAAGTAAGAGATCACCTCTTGTGATTCCAGTTTCTGACCCAAATAAGATAATAAAGGACGCTAGAGGAAAAAAAAATCAACTGAAGATACACCACATTCAATGAAAAAGTTGGGTGAAAAATACATTCCAAAAGAAATAGTACCATCATTTGCTTTACAACATAAAGAAATTTTAGTTTCAAAGAAATCTCCTAAAATATTTCAAGTTGAAACTGCTTCCATTAAAGGAAAAGTAGATGATGTTAGCTTAGGTTCACTTGAAAGTATCTCTCAGTCATCACTTAGTAAATAAAAAACAAATATCATTCCAGTGAAATAAGAAGTTCTAGGTAACTATGAAGAAAACTAGAAATCAGAAGCCTTTGTATTGACAAAATGGGAATTAGAACAAGTGTTGTAAATTGCACCCTTTCTAGATAGAGCTATTTTAACTGAGGAAGACATAATTTTTTTTTTGAGTTTTATCCAAACTCATCCTGAATATTAGTCTTCTTTTAGAACACAACAAGAGTATTTTCCTCTATCTCAAAACCTAGTTGTTGGCTCATCTTCTTCTCATCAAAAAGGAGATAAACCTCCTGAAAATTTGAATATTAGTCTCTCTGACTTCTTAGCCCAGCAAAGAAGACTTGAAGCTGCCCCAATCCTTCAAGATTCAACATCTCAAACTGATTCTCTTGGAGAAGTCGAAATAAAACCTTTTGTTGTCCATATCTTTAAAAATCCACTATTTTCAACTCCATAAATTGAAATTTCCAGCATTCAAACCTCTGTATCAACAGTGTTACCATTTGCACCTAAGCAAGTCATGGCTCATCCTTCCCCTACAAGGATGCAACGGATTGTTGCTGGAAGATATGTGCCACTTGTTCTTTCTCAAAATTTTCTTCCTATTCCTCAAGGGGATTATCTAAAATATTTTCCCAAATAAAAAGGAGATGGAGAAGGAGTATCTGCTGAAGAAAACCTAGTTGCATTCTACATTTATGCTGATAACAAAAACATTGAACATGAAGATCTTTGGTCTAGACTTTTTGTTCAAAGCTGAGATGGAGAAGCTAGGAAGTGGTTCAAAAATTTGCCACCAAACTCAATAACATGAATAGATGACTTGGAACAAGTTTTTATAAAACAATGGGGTGACTAGAAAGATTACTTGTATTATCTCACTGAATTTGGGACTTTAAAGAAGAATACTGAGGAGTCATTGGCAGATTTCACAAATAGGTTTAATAAATTCTATCAAAATATTCCTGTAGATGTTAAATCCCTTGAAACTACAGCCATGATTACCTTTTCCAATGCCTTAGACTCCAATTATTTTTCACTATGGTTGAGAGCTAAGAAGCCACAAACATTGGTGGGTATGCAGGGGGCTACTATTGGAGTGCAGTCCAATATTATGGCCTCAAACAAACTGCAAATTGAAGAAGGGAAGGCAGAAAAAGATAAAAAGAAAATGAAAGAGGAGAAACCTTCTTCCTCTTCTAAAAATTTCATAGCTGAAGAAAAGCTAGATCAAATATCTAATTTGATTAAAGATCTTGCTTCTAAAATGACAAAACTAGAGTTAGAAAATAGGTCTGCTGCTAGGCCCATCCAAAATGAAGGAAATAGAAATCAAGCTCCTTTTAGGAGACATTTTCAACCCCAACAAATTTTACAATGCCTAAGGAGAAATCCCGATGATCAAAATGTTTAGCCTCCACTGAATAATTTTGCTGAAGAAAATCAACAAGAAGAATAAGTGGAGGATGAAGAAATCAACCTTTTTGGAGAAATATCATAGTCAATTTTTTTGACTTTACAGGAATATGAAGATCAGTCTAGGATAAATCTATTTTTAGATGATCAGGAAGCCCATATTCATGCTTAGAATGAGAAAAAGAAGCCTGAAAATTAGACGAGAAATTATATTTTGAGGTCAAAAGGGGTTGTACAACAACCTAAACAAAAACAAGATGCTGAAAAAATTGCTGCCAAGCAAAAAGAAAAGGTTAATGATGTTTCTTCATCACCTAACCTTGCTCCAATCATCAAAACAACTGCTGAAAATAAATATTTGACTCCACTCAATTCCAGTTTTAAGTCTGAATTGAATAAAATCAAGATTCCAGTCCCACTCCTAGAATTACCAAAAAATATAGCTTACAAAGAATCATTCAAAAGTATGCTTCAACCATCCCTTTCTCTTGACTCTTCAATCTTGAAGATTATAATCCTACTATCTTTTTAGGCAGCCATGTCAAAGATAAAAATGATGATAATTCTCCACCTTTTTATCTTTCTCTCAACATTCAGAATAGATTGTTTCATAACTGCCTATTAGATTCTGGGGCCTCTCACAATCTGATGCCTAAGAAAGTGATGGATGAATTAGGACTGGAAATTACTAAACAATATCATGATCTCTAAACTTTTGACTCCAAAAGGGTCAAGTGTTTAGGGGTGATCAACGAATTGGTAATTTCTCTTACCCAGATTCATATGAAGAGTCTGGTAATGGAAATAGTAGTTGATGATATACCATCAAGATTTGGAATGCTTCTTTCTAGATATTGGTCCAAAAAGTTGGGAGGCACTCTTCAAATGGATATGACATACGCCACTATCCGAGTTTTTGGAGGTGAATTTAGGAGGCTGTATAGGGAAACACAGATGGCTTATATCATAAGTGATTAGAAAAATCGATCAAAACATCCTATATATGAAAACGAGAAGGATTTAGGATCATATATTTTACATCTTGTTGCCAATGGCAATAATTTTGAGCCTAAAATTAATAAAAAAAAATAACTACTAACCTAAAAAAAACAAAATTCAAAAGTTGGATGAATCTGGAAATTGTATTTCGATGGAGCCTCATCAAGAGAAGGATCAGAGGATGGTATAGTTCTTATTTCTCCCACTCCGCATGTAGTGAATTTATCATACAAATTGCAGTTTTTCACTATTAACAAAACTGTTGAATATGAAGCACTAATTCTAGGAATGAAGGCAAAAAAATATTTGTGACCAGAGCAATTGATTGTTTTTGGTGATTCAGAGTTGGTGGTACAACAGGTGATAGATAAATATCAAGTTAAAAATTCAAAACTTAAGAATTATAGAAATGAAGTCTGGGATTTGATTGAACATTATTTTTCAACATTCAATTTGAATTTTGTTTCCAGAGAAGAAAATGAAATGGAAGATTCATTGGCCATTGTTGCTAGTAATTTTAAGGTCCCTCTTGATGTCAAAGCTAATTATGATATTCATATTAAAAACAGACCTTCCATTCTTGAAAATATAAAACATTGGAAAGTGTTTGAAGATGATAAATAAATTCAGAAATTTTTTGAATGTATGGAGGAGTTTTCAGAAATTAAAATTGACAGTGAACAAGACACAGCTAAAAGTCAGAACAAAAAGTCATTCAAAAATAATTTTGCTGGAAAATTCATTATTGAGGTGAAAAAAAACTTCATTCCTAAAGTCTTTGTCCATTTAGAAAGGCTATTTGACAATAATGATGTCTTTTTTAAGGTTGACAGCAAGACGGATGGAGAAAGTACAGTTGATTGCAACATTGGTACTGAAAATCAGCCTATATATGTTAAAGTTTCTAAATCTCTTCCTGAAGAAATTAGAACTAAATATGTCAAGTTGCTAAAGCTGTATGAAGATATATTTTTTTTGGTCTTACAGTTATTTGAAGACATATGACAGAAGCATAATGGAGCATAAAATCCCTCTCAAATCAGAAGCTAAACCTATGGCACAAATGATAAGGCATATCAATCCTATGCTGCTCCCTATTATTGAGAAAGAAATAAAAAAAATGTGGGAAGCCAACATAATTATGCCTTTAAGATTTTCCAATTGGGTAGATAATATAGTCCCGATTTGAAAGAAGAACGTCGAGATCAAAATTTGTGTTGATTTTCGCAATTTGAACCGGTGTTCACTAAAGGATAATTATCCTTTACCCAAAATGGATCATATTTTGCAGAAAGTTGTAGGTTCAAAGATAATGTCAATGATAGATGGCTTTTCATGATACAATAAGATTTCAGTTGACAAGAAGGGCAAGGAGAAAACAACTTTTACTACACCTTAGGGAACTTTCATGCACAATAAGACGCCTTTAGATCTAATGAATGCAGGTGCAACATTTCAGCGAGCAATGGATATTGCCTTTTCAGAAGAATGGGACAGATTTTTTCTCATTTATTTAGATGATATAACAGTCTTTTCAAAATCTGATCATGATCATTTAAAACACTTGCAACAAGTATTCTATAAGTGAAAAAAATTTGGTTTATCTTTAAACCCAAAGAATTCATGCTTTGTTTTCCAAGAAGTAAAAATGTTGGGGCATGTAGTAACAGAAAATGGTATTTGCATTAACCCAAGGAGAGTTGAAGCAATTTAGAAAATTAGTTTACCCAGAAATAACAAAGTGTTACAGTCATTCTTGGGTAAGATTAATTTTCTGAGACGTTTTGTTCCAGATTTTTTAGAATTAAGTAAGCACATAAATGTAATGTTGAAGAAAGATGCAGAGTTTAGGTGGCAGGATGAAGCAAAAAACTCTTTCTTGGCAATCAAATTAGCTTTGACTGATGCTCCAGTATTAATCAACCCTAATTTTGAGAAATAATTTCTGACTTTTTCATATGCCTCTGAAGAAACTATTGCAACAGTTTTACTTCAAAAGAACAAGGAAGGCTTGGAATAAACAATTTATTTTTCAGCCATGCATTGAGGGATACTGAATTAAAATACATCTTGGTTGAAAAGCAAGCATATGCACTAGTGAAGGCTCTTAAGTCTTTCCGAATTTATGTGCTGCATTCTAAGATTATCACTTTTGTACAAAATATTACTTTCAAGGATGTATTGTTGCAGCCCGACACAGATTGTAGGAGGGGAAGATGGTTGAAAAAAATTCTGGAATTTGACATTGAAATCAGACCTACAAAGTTGATAAAAGGACAGGGTCTAGCCCGCTTGATGGCAGAATCAAATTTCAAAGCTCTGAATCTGAATGTGGAAATAGCTGAAGAAACAAAAAATAATGTACAACTAATTATCCTAACATATTTTATTCCAATTAGTACAAGGATATAGTGAACTTTTTGTTAAATTTGAGTTGTCCTCCAAAAATGGTAAAGTCAAAGAGGAGAGATTTTAAGTTGAAGGTTGCCAAATATTGCATAATGGAGAATCAACTTTATTGGAAAGAACCTGTAGGAGTTTTTTTGAGATTTCTAGATGAGGCCGATTCCCAAGAAGTTATAGCAAAAATACATGCAGGGGTATGTGGCAGACATTTGTACCAGAAAGCCACTGCAAACAAGATTTTAAAAAATGGTTATTACTTGCCAAGTATTTTTTCTGATGTTTTTGCTAAAGTCAGAGCTTGAATTGAATTTCAAAATTTCTCTGGTAAGCAAAAGAAACTCCCACTACCTCTAATTCCCATTTCAACAAATGCTCCTTCCCAACAATGGGGGCTACATTTCATTGGTGAGATTCATCCACCATCATCGGGACAACACAGATGGATTCTTACAACCACATATTATTTCACTAAGTGGATTGATGCCATTCCAACTAGAAATTCTACTGACATGGTAATCATGAAATTTCTGTTGGAAAATATTATGTCCAGATTTGGCTGCCCTCAGAGGTTGGTGATTGACAATGAAATGGCTTTCAAATCTGCCAAGATGAATAGTTTCTATCAGAAGTATAATATTGATTTGACTCATTCTACACCTTATTACCCCCAAGGTAATGGGCTAGCTGCGTCATCAAATAAAATTCTGGTGAGAATTATAAAAAATATGATGGCTGAAAACAAAAGAAATTGGGATACTCAGCTAGTTCATGCTCTTGGTGCAGATAGGGTAAGTATTAAAAAATCAATTGAAGCTTCTCCCTTTTAGCTTGTTTATGGTGCTGATGTTGTCATGCCATTACATTTGGCTCTGCCTATCAGATGTTTTTACAGGATGAAACTGATAATTCAAACACCATGCAAAGAAGAATACTGAAATTGATAGAAATTCATCAACGCTAGGAATCCCTCATGGACAAAACAAAGAAATACAAGGCCAAAGTAAAAGTTGTTTTTGATAAAAGGGAAAAATAGCAAACATTTCAGGAATATGATTTGGTATTTCACTGGGATGCAAGAAGAGAAGACCATGGCAAGCATGGTAAGTTTGATAATTTGTGGTTTGGGCCATTCAAAGCCACTCAAGATCTGGAAAATAATACATTTCTTCTGAAACATTTAGATGATGATCAATTAGCTGGAGGTCCAATTAATGTTCATTATCTCAAAAATTTATTTGTTTGTTGAGCCAATCAGTCCCTCCATTGTAAATATCCGGAGTGTTGTTTTCAATTAGACTCCATGCCCAATGGTGTTTATGTTTGTAAATAGAGTCAGTTTCATTACAGTCAATACATGTTAGTTTCTCTTATTAGCTTCTAAAACTTGAAAAATCCTGGAAATTAAAGGCATTGAATCTAGATTCCTTGAAGCCTCATAAGGAGGAATTCATCCCCAATAGGAGCCACTGTTAGCACTGCAAATTTTCAAAAAAAAAAAATTGAAGTCTAGTCATCATTATAAGTTGTGTCTTTGATCCCCTTCTGTCTCCTAACTTATGGTGAAGAGCCTTGGAGGATTAAATTTTATAAGTCTTTATCACTTTTTAAAAAAATTTGAAAGGAATTTTGAGTCCAATACTTTGTCTTTGTGACAAGGTCGATAGGGTAAGGTCTCTTTTAACTACTTTTAGTGGTTAAAGTCATAATTTTCCATTTGAAAAAGGGTCTTATTCTTTCACCATCATTTCTTATCCAAGGTCAATGACATAATGTTATAATCATGATTTCTATTTAGAATAACACAAGAATTAGTTTTTCTTTCCATGGGAAGCAACTATCTTTTCAAAAGCTATCGTTTTTACAGAAAAAAAACAGTCTTTTTCAGAAAGGTAGTAATTTCTTGCAAATTAATATAAGGGAGTAGAGGAAATATTATTCAACTGAAGCCAACATTGATATTTGAGGATTGAGGAGATGTTGAAGTAAGAGGTGTTGTGTATCTAAATAATGTTGGGTTTTCATTGGAATATGTATTAAAAGGGCGATCATTTTTATGCTAACGTTATGCAAAATTATTTCTACTCACTAAAGGGTATAGGTGTCAAAAATGCAGTACGATTAGAGATTATGAAGATACGTGATGGAGTTGGTGAAATGAGTTGGAAGTGGAATCATTCCTGTGTTTGTGTCATCTTTATTCACAGAGTCTTAGGTCATGCATAACCTGCTTCCATCCGCTCCCGTGACAACTGCAATTAACAGTTTTATTCTCCATTTTAAATCATTTGTTAATAGGTGCCAGTAGGTAGGGTTTCGTGGAGGCTAGTCCTCATTTTACAATTGTGTTAAAGGTTAGGTTAACATCAAATAGTATGGGAAAAGGAGGTAATTTAAACCATTTTTAGCAAGCTAACACTCGCTTTGTGGATATTCGTGCTAAGGCTGAGTTCAAGGCAGCAGGGTGGTAACAGTTCTTAAGGAAATTCTCTGGTGAGAATGTGGCCGTCACTCAAGCGTTTGTTGAGAAATTTGATGGAGAGAAGGTTAGGATTGGATCTCATACCTTCAACTTTACAAAAACCATCATTGCAAGGGCAACTTAGAATTCTGAAATAGGTGAGTCTTAACACAAGAATAATAAAACTCTTCTTAAAGTTGATGCAAATTTTTATTTAAAGTCTGAGCATGAACACATTGGATGGAATCCTACCATGCACATTTCATATGTTAAACCTGAATGGAAACATGTCATTGCTACTGTCCCACACTACATAACTTGTGAAGGAAGGTTTTCAACTGTTTAGAAGTATCAAATGAGGTTTTTAGTCCATATTTATGGTGACAAACCCATCAACCTACCCTTATTTATCCATAGATCCCTACTATCAATGTCTCGAAAGATACAAAATACCCCTGGCTACTCATTACATAATATATATCATAGAGGCCTAATTAAGATAATGATAGTTTATCACTTGAGAAGGAAAAAAACTACATGGGAGAAATTTATAACATATGAGGGATTTAACACTGCTTATTATAGAAGAAAATTAAGGAGGCCCAAAAAATTGAGAGATACAAAAGAACAAAAATCAAACCCTATTCATACATCAACTCCCTCACAACCTGACCCATCCTCCATGTCTTCTAGGAGGAAAACTAGGAGCTTAGCCAAGAAGGCTAGAAACACTACATCTACACCAACAACACAACCATCAAATAAAGTCCATACTAGAAATTCATCCAAGGAACCATAGACCTTGAGGTCATTCATGGAGGAGCATGGAAAGAAGTTTAAACAAAGAGATACCCTGTTCCATAAAAGTACTGTGTCTAAAAGAAAAGAGGAGGTATCTTCCTCTTCAAGGGGTAAACACAGAAGAAGGCTCATCATGACAGAGGGAATTTCTAAGGAAGTCAGCCCTGAAGTCCTAACATCCAACCCTATTCTACCTTCAGAGGAAGTCAACCCTTAAGCCATGATATCAAACCCTATTTTGGAATCTACTCATGAGACTCAACAAAACAATAATATTTCATTCAGAGAGCCTACTCTTTCACAGGTATTTTCCTCACTCAGGAAGGGGAAAATCAAAGTGTCAGAGACTATCACAAGGGAAGATCCTACCTTAGCTCAGCTCTTTTCATCTATTATATCTTCAGCTAAGAAGAGGAAGAAAAATATAATACAATCCTATTCATCCTATGAGGAGGACAATAGTGATATAGAATACACTGAGTCAGAGTTTGAAGAGGGAGAATCAAGCATATTCATACATGGTGGAAAAGGCCTATGTATATTCCAAACCCCTACATCCAAAGACCTCACACCAGGCCTAAAGACAAACTCATATTAACAAGCAAGCTAATTTATAACCCCACACTTAGGGATGAAATCATAAATTTTGATGATAGCCCAGAGCATAAAGCTAAGAAGACAAAGGCTCAACAGAAAAATCAAACACAGAAAAGGAGGTCAAACAAAAGGGTGACTAAGTTGATGCTATCAGAATATTTGCCTCCATATTAGACCTCTGAGTAATGAATATCCAGAGCCTTGAAAATCTAAAGTCACTTTTCATTTTTGGTTTATTTTCAGTATTTTCGGATATAGATACCCTTTTCAGAGGAAGTAGCTAATATTTTCGGATTTATTATATGGAGAAGAAAATATACGTTTTGGTTTTATTTTCACAAGGATGATACTAAAGTTGATGAAGTGAATGTGGTCTCTATCATGATGAGTTTTTTCCAGGTGTTAGATAACTTCCAGTTGTTTAGCCACTCCTATATTTTAGTAGATATGCATATAGGTGTTCATAGGTACTCCTTTTAGTTGATGGATTCTACCTTTTTTGGAGATATTTTTTGACAAAGCTATGAGGGCACTCAGCCACATTTACTCATCCAGCTTCAACTCCATCATGCCATGCTTTATCTTATTTCTATTTTCAGTTTCCTCTTTAATTTTTTAGATGAACTCTATTATATGTAGAGAGTTGTAATAAATTCCCAAAAATAGATTTCCACTTTATTTGGAGGATTCTGTACAGAGCTCCTATTTTTTATAAATATGGTGTAATGCAAAGACATAAGGGTTTGTTGATTGTATTTTAAAGAGAATATTGTGTTACACATTTTGAACATATAATCAGAAGCACTCTTGAGGACTTATGAAAGCTTGTTGTGTGTATTGTCTACTTATCTTATGTGTTTTCATACCTGAATTCTTCAGTTCCAGATTGCGATGTTAACTCTGTTCCATGTTTTTGTTAGTCTCATGATGTATCTATGCATGATTATCTAATTTTTTCAGTCTTTCTAGGCAACATTACTTGATAATAAATGTGTGGTAATTTATTTATGAGCATTCCTTATAACATATATCTTTAGGTGTACAATAAGATTCTTGTATGACTTGTAAAAGCTTTCTTTCATTGATGCACTATCAATTTGTATCTTGTGTTATTTTGTTTATAAAAAAAATGGATTTCTATCCTATAGACCTACTATCCTTTTGCATATTCTCCTAGCCAAAATATTACCAATTTAACCTTTCTACCACATTAAGCCTTAATACCCTCATATGTGTGAAAGAGAGTTGTCTATTTTAAACCTTTTCAGCAGATGTAAGATCCAATTACTCTCCACAATCCAATCCAAATCATAAAATAGCCCTTGAGCTTAAGATGTGTCTAGTCAGGGACTTGTCACAGTCCAAGCGCTAATTCCAACGCTAACACATATCATACTCAAAATGCTGACAAAAATGTATTCGATATGAATTTCTACAATTTCTACTGGAACGTCATTGATATTATTTATGACACTAGTTCAAAATGAAAATACATGTTTTTTGTATAAATTTGTAGGAAACGATTACATATACAAATAGTTCCTAAAAATTTTATAAATGGAATACACCAGTTTTTAATGCCACCGAATCCTTCCTCAAAGTCTAAAATTTGTATATTTCCTAGATATTTAATAACATCAAAGCCACGGGTCAAATGGTTAGCTTGATTTGTGTTATTAACTAATCATAAAAATTAACATTATAATGAGATAAGTAAAGGGGGGAATATATATATATATATATATATATATATATATATATATATGAGAAAATTCAACATTAATAAGTGACTTTAATGATAAAGAATAAAATATGTTAATTGCCAAGATATCTGTTAGGATCAAGGCCACACGAGAAATTTCGCATGGTTACTATGAGGAAGAAGATCTGACTTCACTATATGTCATCGTGTAGCAAAAGTATTATTGGCTTGAGGGGTCCTGACCCAGGATCAGAGTTAGCATGTAGCCAACAAAACCCTCTTAATAGTGGCCATTTCTGTAATGAATTGCTTGTGCAGGAAAAAGTCTCACCCGAAGTAATATGGGGGGGTTCTGGAACTAGGTTTCCACACCCTCAGAGATAATTAAATGAAGTGGGCGTCTTCAGATTTATCTTATTACACAGACTGTCTTGCACACCATAAACCCTAACCAGAAATGCTAGGTTAATTATCACAGTTTAATCCTACGCGCGCGCACAGACATTATATCCACAATCCCTTTAATTGTTCTAACAAGGTTATATTCAGCTTCCACAACAATAGATCTATGCAATTATCATTTAATAACACTAAAACAGGTACGAAAGTGATCCAATCATAGTTCAACAGAAATCATATGCAGGAACGATAGAAATCATACATAAAGACAGAACACAACATAAATAACATATGCATTTGATACCCAGGTTCACCAAAACAGATCTTCATTCATCAATTGTTCACAGAAAAAACCTTACAATCCTTCAGATCTATCCATGCATGTAGCCAGCGGGGTCCGCACATGATGTAGGAGCATCTAGCTCAACAATTTCATTTTAATTTAATAGATATAGGAGGTCTTGTATTTCCTAAGAAATTGGATTCTTATGTAACAAATTAAAATGATTTTTTTGGAATTTAGTGATTTTAATATTTTAAAATAGGATTAACTAAATATTGAGAGGATTTTTGTAAATGTTCTTGAAAGAGAATATGAGAGATTTGAGAATTAATTGTAAATCCTAAATTAGAATTGGCTTCATGAATCTGGGTATTTATGAGAATCCTTAGGGATAAAAGAGGGATTTTAGGATTTAGAGGATATTTAGGATTTGATTGAAAATATAATGGATCTAAACCAAAATTGGTTTTAGAACCCAATTGTATAAATTGTAAGCCTCAAGGCATTAAAGAGGGAGGATTTAATTATCAGATCAAATAGTGTAAATTGATTGACATATTCTTATTTGGGTATGTTCTTTGTTATGTGCTAATGAATGAGAGGTTGAGTTAAAATCTGTGTGTTGGATTGGAGGTTGCATAGTATATTTATGCAAGAGAATTAAACAAAGGAATAGATTTTTGAGGAGAATAAATACATAAACATAGAAGCACGAGAAGAACCATTGTACAGTGTAAACAGTAAGAAAAATGAAGGTAAGAGCGAAGAAAGAAATCACAGTTTGGAAGTGGTTAGTGACTGCAGATCATAAATTATAGAGGACAAATTTTGATTTATGTTAATTAAAATTTGTGTGATACGTATTGTGAACAACAAAATTGAGTTGTGATGAGAAATTGAGAAATCACAATTCACATGTCCCAAAGGTTAGGAACCAAAATTTTTGCAAAGTATTAAAATTCACGAAGTGACAATGTTTGGTATAGTGATGGGTCTCAATCCTGAGACTTGCAATGTGAAAATATATGCCTACAAAATGGGAATCTGTAACTCTTCGTTGCTTAACTATCTGGTTGTTGGAACCTTGCCATGTTGGGAACCAAGATTTGATTGAACAAGGAACCATAAGTCAACAACACAATAGAATGGTGGATGGTTTTTGAAAACCAGCAAATGGTTTTCGCGTGGCTTTAAAGTGGTAAATGGTAAATATTGAAATGGTACGATACATTTAGGAGGGTGACACGTAGCACCACAAAACCACCGATTTTTCCTAAGTTGAAACCGTTAACTGTCGTGCATATTATAATGCAATTTCCGTCAGATTTGTGAGTGTATATGATCGACGGTGTAAAGGTGCGGTTAAAATAGATTGTGGGCCTAGATTTTTTTTGTTGACACTTTGGGTTTTAAACCAAAGTAGAATTCGTAGATTCAAATTTCATAATGTGGGGTTTAATTATGGTTGATAAACATTATTGTGATGAAGAACATTAATTCTGCATAAGTGCTTCATTTTTTTGGAAAACATGCATTTTATATGCATTATATGTGTAATTATGGGTAAACGCAACCTAGGCTGCGTCAAGTGGTATCAGAGTTGGCCAAAGCTATTTTGAAGGTTAAAGTTTTTTTTTTAATTAAATTAAATTTGTAAATAATGCATGGAGAAAGTAAGAGAAGATCAGATTTTGAATCTGATAAGCAACATATACACAGAGTTGATGTGTAACAGGCATTTTCAGAAATAAATGAGAACAATCCATTCAAAGTACTAGTGAATGGGAGAACAAGGTCATGCATAGATCTTGAAGGTGAGATAGTGTGTTTTATTTTAATCTGATTTGAAAATTCTGGTTGCAGATAAGATAAAATATCTCAACAATTAAAGATCCAAGTCTTAAGAAGCAGTGATGGAGGAACTGGTAAAAATTTCTGAAAGAAGGAAGGTGACTGAGTGCAGCAGCCAAAGGAACAACAGGTTCAAGAGAGTGAACCAAAAGAATACCTATAAAGAGGTCAAGCTCAAAAAGGAAGCTTGATAGGGTATTGAGTAGCAAAAGGAGATTTCTAGAAGAGAAGAGTATGTTGCAGATCACCAATCAAGCATGGATGAGCTCATGAGGAAGATGGTCATGGAGGATCAGAGAAGAGATTCTAAAGAATGCCACAAAGATCAAATAAGTGGTGAGGATTGAGAAAGAGATATTGCAGTGATGAAAGTACAACTGGAGGTACTACAAGGATGGCTACAAGAGACAGAGAAAGAATGCCAAAGACATGGATGGAAAATGAAGAAATGGGTTAGATGGAACCTATTGCAAAAGAAATGGAATGCTAAGTTGATGAAAAGTTTAGAGAACTTGAACAGATACATATTTCTTTGTTGGAAAAGGAAAGACTCCAAGGAATTGAGTCACAGCAAATAGGATCTGCTGGAAACCAGAAAGTACATTGTGAAAGATAGATGCTTGAAGAAATAAACGAGACTGAAAGGTCTTGTGGCTTTAAAACTAATGATTTGTGTATGATTGCGGGTACATCACAGGATGATGAACAAGCCTTAGAGTTTGTAAAGGAGATGAATATGAAATCTGTTCAGATTAATGCTGAGATAACAAGATCTCAGAAAGAAAAGGATACAGGGGGCCTCATGGAAATATACAATATAATATTGAAACATAGGAAGAAGGGCCATCTGATGATTGATGAACAACAAGTGAAGGTGTGAAAAATTGCGTAAAGTTTCCAAATTCTACTCCAATTGAAATTATTGAGTTATATAGAAATTTAGATCTTCAATGAAGAGAGTTGGAAAAGCAGAGGATCTATACTTAGGATAAATTGTTGTAAGAGAAAGACAAGGAAATTTTCATGAATGACAGTCAGGAAATAGAAAGTAAGAATGCAAGAATGGTAATAAGAGTCCAAAAAATCAAAGGAGTTCATTATTGTGAACCAGAGCAGGGAGACATCCTTGAAACATATGATATGAAGGTGTAATATTCCAAAGTTTTCATGTAGCAAATTTGAATATTGATTTTTGCCAATTTCACTTAGGAGAAAAATAAATGGGTAAGGAGACCCATGCATAATAAAAATATGAATAAAATCCCTCATAATGTGAAAGGGGATCAACATAATAACTGGATTTCACATCCCATGTGTGAACAGGGACTTTTGCATGTGGACAAAGTCAAGTTTGACCAAGTCAACAACATTAATATTTGAGGAGTGGATCCTAAATAAATCAATGCTCAATATGAACAAGGCTAAATCTGAGCTATTTTCATAAGCACACTTAAGTGTTAAAGAGTCTGGATCACTTGACCAAGTCAAGCAGGACCACATCAACATCACTGTCTAGATGCAATGAACCTCCTAGATGCACAACGCAGTATTAGCTGGAGGATACACATGTGAATGGAGCTAAATCATTAAGATGGTTTAGCGTTTGGCAGGAATTCTATCTTATAAAAGGAAGGGGAGGACATCAAGAGAAGGTTGTTCATGATATGATATTTTCTGAAGATATTGTCTACTTAGACATTTCTTATTCTCTTGTTGTTTAGTTGAGAATAGTGTTGTTTAGCATTGGGTGTTCCCAAGTGGGAATCCCACCTCTTTCATTGAGTAGCTCAAGGAGGAGCCTTGCTGATCTTGTCCACTATCAGGCATTTGGCCAAGCTACATCTTCCAACCACAACGCAGATCCTATTGAGGGTTTGGTTGTCCTTGTAAGCTGCAACAAGTGGAGGCTAGATCTGCTCAGATCTAGGCCAATACAGTGCCTCTTTTCAGTGGGAGAGTCTTCTATCTCATTGAAAAGAGTGTATTGGATATTTGGAGCTGCATATTCATATCTTGGCATCAAGCCAAATCAGTACCAGAGCCTACAACACAGTTTCACTCCCATAACTACGTTATTTGCAAGTATACAGTTGCAGAGAGTTTTGGCATACTTTTGGAGGAGAGATCTCTGGTGTTGGGGTTCTGCCCTTCACTGTGGTGATCCATGGATTAGGAATCTAATCCATGTCATGTTCAGATATGATCTAGTTTTTATTTTATTTACTTCAGAAATTCTGAACATTACTGTAGATCTGCAACTTTAGATTTCAAATCTACTCTTTGTATTTCACGTTTTGCTGAAAACCCTAAGGAGAATTTGTAAAGGAACTCATATAGTGTACAGTTATGATATAGATATAATATTTTTTACACATATCTGTTCTAGATCTGAAATGTAATATACAGTTGCTTTAGCTCTTAAAAATAATGTTGTCAAGCCTTGCAGTCTTAATATATTGTTGCAACACCTCATTCTTGAGGGTTTCTTCATCAAAGTCTTCCATTTTCCTCTTGTACATTGTTTAAACCATATTGTAAATCTGATTTTCTGATGTACATGTAATTATAGAGCCTCCATAATGGCCTCCTACTACTATTAAGATAAACTGCATTATTCTCTAAGAAGTATTGTTTTGTGTTGCTGCAGTCCCTTCCTTGGGCATTTTCCAAGCCATACTAGGTGTGGGGGGCCTGTTTACCTCATCTAGTTTTCTTTATTTCTGAGCCCCTTTTGGATTTGGGTCTTAGATTATTAGATATAAGGGATCCAAGGGCTGATCTTGGTTGCTATAGCATACATTTCTGAAAAATGTGTTTTTCAGACATGCATTGCTAACAGTCCCTATTTGGGGATATTACAGTGGTATCAGAGCATAATCTTGGCTCAGACTGTGAGTTCCAGCCATTATGCTATCAGAAGAGTAAGAAGACAAATAATAAGAGAAAATATCAAGATGATGAAGAGAATGAGCTTGCTCTATTCACCTTTCAGATCCAGAAAGAACCTCTCCAAGGAGGTTAAGCAGATAAAGAAGAAGAGTTACAGTCAAACTCCTAGAGGGTTTCAAGAAGAGGAAGAGCCATGCACTTCCTATTCTCAAAGAGGAGAAGAAAAACAGTATGAAGAACACTTGGATCATCAGATTCTAAGTGAGTACCTTGTTGAGTAAAAATATCAACCTAGAGCCTTCAAGGAGACTCTAAATTTCCCACAATTCATTCAGCTGGAGGAAGAGAGGAGTCCTTGTAGCACAAGGAGAATCAAGGGAAATATGTTTCTATTGTCCACTTGTGATGGGACATATTCAGCAAGGGCTTGGGAAAGAAGAATTGATGCATTATTCCTACTACATCCAGTGGAAGAGAAGGAAGCAGTGGAGATTGCAGTGCTGCACCTGAAGGGTGAAGCAAGCAATTAGTGGTTCAGCCATGTGAGACATGAAAGAGTATCTTCTTTTGCAGAATTCAATTAGAGGGTGATCAAGATATTTGATGAAGAAATATCAGAGGAAGAGAAGCCCTCACCGCCACTTGAGGAGGCATGTACCAGCGCTGTCACAACCATGGAGGAGCAGCGTTCATCTTTAGCAGTTGGGGAAGCCAACACAATGGAGGAAGGAGCCATTACAGCCATACAAGATGCTTCCAAGTCTCACCAAGGTATGATTAAGTTTCCATCTCTAATCATTTCATCAAATCTTATGGAGAGATATACGCCATTGCATACTGCTAATCTAGAGCAACATAATTGCACTGCGCTGTGCAAACTTGAGATATTCAAGGGAGAGGTGAACCATCATCCTCATGAGCCATTATTGGATTGCATACCACACTTGAGGTTGGGGTTTGAATAATTGGAGGAGAGGATGATAGATGGTATAAATCTTGAGATGAGAAAAAATTTCTCCTTTCTAGATGACACTTTCTCAATGAGCATCTCACAGCTCAAAGAGAAACTTCTACTTGCAGCAGATCCAAGACATTATTGGTTTTGGAGAGCCATTGATGAGAAGGAGATCTCATGGAGAGATACCATTGGAGGTGCACCCCAACATATCATGGAGTGCAAGATTTTTCAACAGTATGAGGGGAATTTGCCTTCATTAATCTTGGATATTTGTGGATTCAAGATGATCATTGAGGGGAGGTCTTTCCTAAAAGATCTCCAAGGACCGTCATTTCAACATCCCATGAAATGTAAAAGAAGAAATATGTTTTGGGAGGATGGTAGTCCTCATTGGGGGGATATCAAGATGGAGAATGGTAGTAGACATCCACAAGTGGTTGAGTGGATGTGGATGGAGAGAAAGAAGTTGGAAGGCTACTTGCAAATATATGAAACCAAGCAGCAATAGGCTTGGTTGCGTTGGCTACTCTTGAAAGAGTTTGGCCATCATGAGGCATATCCTTTTTCTAAGGGTATGTGGGTGGAAGGAACCTGGCAGGATACTTGCATCATTGGGAAGCAAGGAGTGTGGATGCATTATGGTGTTATGACATTCTTCATACCAAGAATTATGTCTTCACCACATGTTTTGTATGATGGAGGTATGAGGAGGCAGCAAAAAATTTTGTTGCTTTGGAGGTTCTTGGGAGAGCAAGGGCAGATTTTCTCTCACACTTTGCATGATATTTAAAGAGTGGGAAATGACACTATCATGGTGCAAGGGGGATACTCCTTAGCCTTGGATGATCTAGAAGTACTTCCACTTTGGAAGAAGCTTCTTGTATGTAGAAGCATTGTGGGAGATTTCTTTGACAATAAGCATGTCAAAGAATGGAGCTATGTAGTCCTTGGATAGAGCTTTCTAATGATGTATCATGTGCGTCAAACGGAGATAGTATGCCAAAGTTACGTCCCTGGGAAGTTGAAACACCAATTTACCCAAACGGGGCCCATAGTTTTGGCGCTTCATCTCCTAGGGTTAGGTTTCTGGATGTTTAGGGTTCTCCATTGTTTCTCAATAATAAATAGGCCCTCGAGCCTCATTGTAACTCAGTTCAGAGGCCTGTAGCCGCCACATCTCTTCTCAGAGATAGCTACCAGCGCCCTAGCTAGTTTTATTTACATTCTGTCTGTAAGCAAATTTCAGTTCTTTGATATTAATGAAATGAAGTGTTATTTCCGCTGCATCTCTGTATTTATGGTTATATGTTTATTCTGTTGCATTGCTGCATAAATCCGGATTAGTGGTATCAGAGAGGTCTTCTTTTTCTCGATCCTTCTTTGCATGTCCCCAACGAGGTCAAGGTATAAGGAGTTAGGGCTCGATCCGGTGGAACCTTTGCAAGATCAGCCTCGCAAACCCTGACGGACGCCCATGGGGGACGAAATGAAATATGAGGGAGCAGGAGATCCTATCAAAATATTTCTTGAGGAGGCCCTCAAAAAACAAAGGAACACGATCATGGACAACTTTGCCCAGATCCTTCAACGGTTGCCCACCGGCGGCGCATCTGCATCCAGCAGCCACTCTGGAGGTACAACTCCTTTTAAGGTACAAGTAAATTTTGGCATTCCCATATTTGAAGGTCAAATAGATGCAGATGTCGTAGATATATGGTTGAATCTATTAGAAGGATATTTCTCGGTTCATGACTTTTCCGACAGGGAGAAGATTATTTTTGCACTCCTCAAAGCTGCCCCCCATGTCAAGGACTGGTGGGAAACCCACTGTGAGAAAAAGGACGAGATATAACCCTCTCTGTTCTTGGTCGTACCCACTTGGAATTCTTTCCAAGATGCCATCAAGGAACAATAATATCCCGTGGGGAGCTATGAGGACAAGTACATACAATGGACCACGCTGCGACAACAAAGGGATCAAGATGTGCATGAGCTGACGAATCTGTTCCATACCCTGCGCACAAAGTTGGGTATCAAAGATTCAGAGAAACATCTGGTGCTAAAGTATCGCGGCTGTCTGCACAAATACATTCAGGAGGAAATGGAGTTCCTTGACATCTCCTCGCTTGGTACGGCATACCGGTATGCTGCCAAGATTGAGCAGAAATTCAAGCAGAAGAAGCGAGACTTTGGATCTGCAAATCAAAAGCAAGGGAAAGGTGCTTCCAAACCGCAGAACAAAGGACCGAGCCAAGGCATGGCGGCTAAAGACAACTCATCGAAGCCACAAGAAAAGAACAGCACCGCAAAGCCAAAGAAGGACACGGGAAAGTGGTGTGAATTCCATAAGAGCTCCACTCACAACACAAGTGAGTGTCGGGCCAAGCAGTCGCTAGTGGCCGAGATGAGGGCTTCTGAGTCAGATGCATGCTCTGACTCCGAATCAGAACCTGAAAAGGCGAATGAAAAAGGGAAACATATTATTGATGCGGAGCCCAACGCCACTGTTGCCACTACAAAGATCCAAAAGGAGGAACCGGAAGATCCAGAGGAGGAGGAATGTCTCTTCCACTCCCAGATGTGGGTAAAGGGCTCCCCGGTACAGTTCATTGTCGACAATGGGAGCCAAAAGAACCTCATTTCAGCAGACGCCGTGAAGCGTTTGGGCTTGCCGACCACAGCTCACCCACATCCATACACCATCGGGTGGCTTCACCAAGGACGAGATCTCCGCGTCAGCCAGCAGTGTCGCCTTCCCTATAGCATCAAGCCCTTCACGGATGAGGTATTATGTGATGTTGCTCCTATTTATGTTTCTGATGTATTATTAGGACAACCATACTTGTGGAAGCGTCATGCTGTGTATGAGTCTCGACCTCGTGCTGTTATTGTTACTTTGGGAAATAAGTTGTACAGGATACCAGAGGTACCACCTCCTGCCGCTATCTCTTTGGTTACTGCCAAACAATGCAGTAAGCTCATTTCCCAAACCAGGAAATTTGTTTTCCTGATGATCCACCCCCAGGGAAAGAAGAAGACTGTGGCCACGACCTCCAGATAGGGCTCCTCTACACGACAACAACAAATGGATAAGGTTGTGGAGGAGTACGGGGACATCTTCACCTCACCCACAGGGGTTCCTTTGCACTGTCAGGTCAAGCACCCGATTGATCTGACCCCAGGTGTGCCGCTACCCAATGGACCGATCTATCGACGCTCTGTTCTGGAAAATGATGAAATCAAGAGGCAGATTCAGGAGCTGTTGCAGAAAGGTCACATCAGACCAAGTTCATCGCCCTGTGGGAGCCCGATCGTGTTGGTACAGAAGAAGGATGGGACGTGGAGACTATGTATTGACTATCAGGCGCTGAACAAGATCACTGTCAGGAATAGGTACCCGATCCCACGGATTGATGACCTTCTGGACCAACTCAAAGGTGAAAAATATTTCAGCAAGATTGACTTGAAGTCGGGGTATCACCAGGTACCGATTGAACCCTCCGATGTGTGGAAGACTGCCTTCAAAGCCAAGGAAGGCCTTTTCGAATGGCTAGTCATGCCTTTCGGGTTGACGAATGCTCCCGCCACCTTCATGAGGATGATGGATGAAATCTTGCGGCCATTCACCAACTCATTTGTAGTGGTGTACTTGGATGATATTCTGATCTTCAGCCAGACTTGGGAAGAGCACCTTCACCACATCCGACAAGTCCTCCAAACACCGCGGCAACACAAGTTGTGTGCCAATTTGGAGAAGTGCACTTTTGGCATGACCCAGGTTCAATATCTGGGATACATTATTGATGAAAGGGGGGTGCATGTGGATCCAGCTAAGATCCAAGTCATTCGGGATTGGCCAGCCCCAACCACTATAACAGAGCTTCGCAGCTTTCTGGGTCTTGCTAATTTCTATCGGAGGTTCGTGTTGGGATTCTCTCATATCACTTGGCCCTTGAGTTAAGTCACCAAGGGAGGAGCGAGAGCAAAATTTTTTTGGTCGGAACCTCAACAGAAGGCGTTCACAGAACTGAAAAACCGCCTCTGTTCTGCCCCAGTGCTCACTTTACCAGACTTGCAACATCCATTTGAGATCGAGACAGATGCCTCTGACTATGCTATTGGGGCAGTTCTTACTCAACAGGGACATCCAGTGGCATATCACAGTGAGACATTGTTTGACACAGTTCGCAAGTATCCCACTTATGACAAAGAAATGTATTCCATTGTGCAAGCTTGTCGAAAATGGAAGCATTACATTTTGGGGAAGGAAATAATCATCCACACAGACCACCAGCCCCTGCAGTTCATACAGACACAAGGGAAGTTGCAGAATGATCGCCATCAGAAGTGGTCCACATATCTACAACAGTTTCATTTGAACATCAAGTACAAGAAGGGTAGCACCAATAATGTTGCAGACTGCCTTAGCCGACCACCGATTGTGGCGCTCACCACCGTGCTCAACTCTTGTGGGCACGAGACTTCTGATTGGCCGCTTCTCTATGAGAGTGACCTAGAATTCGGCCACACTTACAAGGCACTCTTGGGGGGTACGCAAGTTCCAAATTTTCACCTCCAAGATGCACTTTTATGTCACATGGGACACCTTTGTGTTCCTTCAAGCGAGCGTGCGAAGATGATATGGGAAAATTTTCACCTCCAAGATGCACTTTTATGTCACCTAGGACACCTTTTTGTTCCTTCAAGCGAGCGTGCCAAGATGATATGGGAAGCACACTACAGTCGAGTCGCTGGGCATTTCGGGGTCGAGAAAACAGTAGCAATACTACAGAAGTATTTCTATTGGCCGAACCTTCGGAAGGATGTCGAGAAGCACATCAGATCCTGCACTGCTTGTGCCATTGCCAAACCGACCATCAAGAAGCAAGGCCTATATACTCCACTACCTACCCCTAGTCGACCGTGGGAATCCATCTCCATGGATTACATGTTGGGCCTACCTTCTACTAAGAATGGAAATGACTGTGTTTTCGTGGTCGTTGACAGATTCTCGAAGATGGCCATCATGGCGGCCTGTAAGAAGAATATCACAGCAGAAGCCACTGCTAAACTCTTCTTTGAACGAGTGTGGGTGCACTTTGGGATCCCACAATCTATCATATCAGATCGAGATAGCAGGTTCCTCATCACATTTTGGTCCAGCCTCTGGTCAATGTTGGACACAAAGCTCACCAAGTCCACAACTTTCCATCCCCAAACAGATGGCCAGACAGAGGTCGTCAACAGAATGATTGTACACATTCTGCGCATGTACAATTCAAATCATCCACGCACATGGGACGAGAGCCTCCCCTATGTACAACATAGTTATAATCGGGCTCTCCACAGTTCAATCGGCCATAGCCCCTTTCAGGTGGGCTTGGAATTCCAGCCACTATGTCCCATTGACGTAGCCATGCCATTTGCAGCTGCTCAGGCCGATTCAGCTCATGTCCAGTCTGAAGTTGACAAAGAAAGTAGCTTCATCGAGCGCATTCAACACATCCGCCAACAGGTTCATGATATATTGGACAGATCCAATGCGAAGTACAAGCAGCGCCATGATCAACACCGGGTGCCACACAACTTCCAGGTGGGCGACAAAGTATGGCTACATTTGCAGAAGGAGCGCCTCACTGGACCCCACCGCAAGCTTCGCCCGCTCCGATACGTGTCGTACACCATCACCAAGGCTGTAGGGAACAATGCCTTCGAGCTCAGTATTCCACCATTCCTTGGTCTGCACCTAGTCTTCAATGTGGATCGCCTTCGTCCTTACTTCCCACCTCTACTGGACACCTCGGACATTGCAGAACAACTCACACCAACAGAGTTAAACCCAGACTGCATGGAACATGCCACCACATATTGTATCATGGACATGCAAATCAAGAACACTCGCCAACAGAAGATCCAACTGTATCGGGTTGTCAAAGCTGGCCAACTCCTGCACCAAGGAAAGTGGTTCACCAGGGACCAAGTTCAGCAGAAATTTCCTCATCTCATGGAGGAACTTAACGCAATGGGGACCATTGCTTCCTAAGGGGGGAGGAATGATCCAGGGGGATATTGGTGGTCACCCGCCTATTCCACTTGGGGCTCCACCATTGTCTATTTCAGTTTTTCAGTTTCGGCACAGTTTACTATTTTTAGCAGTTTTTCGGGTCCTAAACTTCCGGAGCCGTTTTGAGGCCCTAAACGACATTTTTTGGGAAAACGGAGAGAAACATGGGTCCATGGACTGATGTTTCTCATTCCAAATTTGTAGTCCGCGGATAGATCTTTCTAACGAGGTATGGTACACGTCAAACGGAGATCGTATGCCAAATTTACGCCCCTGGGAAGTTGAAACACCAATTTACCCAAACGGGGCCCATAGTTTTGGCGCTTCATCTCCTAGGGTTAGGGTTTTGGCTGTTTAGGATTTCCCATTGTTTCTAAATAATAAATAGGTCCTCGAGCCTCATTGTAACTCAGTTCAGAGGCCTGTAGCTGCCACATCTCTTCTCAGAGATAGCTACCAGCGCCCTAGCTAGTTTTATTTCCATTCTGTCTGTAAGCAAATTTCAGTTCTTTGATATTAATGAAATGAAGTGTTATTTCCGCCGCATCTCTGTATTTATGGTTATATGTTTATTCTGTTGTGTTCCTGCATAAATCCGGATCACCTTTCTCTCGATACCATCTTGATGATCTGAATTTGAATGTTAGTTTTGCTGTGCTAATTTCATCTTCAGATTTATATTAAAAACACTGATCATTGCTTCATGTACATGGGCTTATTGAAATGCTTATGATTGTTTAACAAGTAAATGTGTGGAAATTAAGTTTAATTCTTGAACATAAAAACATTGAAACTAAATGTTGAACAACAGCAAACAAACACACAACAAACCATCACAATTGATCCATTAACACATTGTTTTGATGAAGGAGTTCACCCCTCCTGTGCTACATCTCATTGGTCCAGCTTCTATGGCTTGGGCCTTTGTATTAGCTCAATTGTGAAAAAATTGTTGTTTACAGTCTCCTACTGCCTCTCAAACCTGCTCCAATGTGTCCAAAACATCAAAATCTACCAAGAATGACCCTTTCTGAGCCAAAATTGGTCGAAAATTGCTCCAGATATGGTCAAAATAAATTTTCCTAGTGAAATGCCTCCAAAACTAGAGGAGACTCCAGTTAGCTCCGACAAAGTAGGGATTGATGAACAGGTTCGTAGTCTCAAATTTGCCGCCATTAAAAACTAGATTAATTAGTTAAAAGTAATGCCGCACTTATCAGGATAAGCGTTGCCTTAACTGCGCTTAAGCACATTTCATAAAACTCGGGTTATTTCATAAAACTCGGTTTAATTAACGTTAACCACTAGATTAACAATTAAATCGCAATTAGTATTAATTCTATGTAATGTTCCTAAATTAGCTAAGCCAATTGGAACATTAGAATTTTGTTTTATTTTTCATGTTTATGAATAATAGACTAATGGAGGACATGAAACACTCCTTAGATCTAAAAATAAATACATGCTCAATGTGAATAGGATTAAATATGAGCTGGTTTCATAAAAACCACTTGTGTGTGAACAAGGTTGAGCTATTTGACTGGGTCAACAGGACCAAATCACAAGACAGTCCAAGTGCATTGAACCTCCTAAGTGATCTGTGCAGTTCTAGAAGGAGCTTCTAAATGTGAAAGGGCTACCAAAATGGCCAAGTTCCACCAAAATGGTTCCCCCTACCTACCTAGTAACTACATTACATTTATTTCATGACAAGACTACCCTACAACCCACCAAATTTCTATCATATCCTTGACGTCAACAACAATTTGTTGTTCAAGATATAGCTAAGTTGGAACAAACTTAGATCTAGAGCTTAGGATATTTTTCCACCTCTAATGTTTATAAACCAATAGATATAAAATTTCTAAAGCATGTGGGAGCCCTTTAAGTATCACCTTTCCTATATTGACTCTGTCTTAAAAATCATGGAAAATGTCCATAGATGAGTTATCCTTACTAAAACAAAAATTTCATTGAAAATAATCATTCATACCATAACATTACTACTTCCCTTTTAACCACATAAAACTTATTTTTAAGTTACCATAATTCATCTTTAATATCACATAATTATATTAAAAAATCAACCAAAATCCCTAGTTTATGAAATAAAAATTCAACAATTTTATATAATTAATAATTTAAATAATGTCTTAGATCTAACCTCATTAATAATTATTTATAATCAACAATACCACTTATTTACCCAAACCCCTTATTAACCCCAAGAAAAGTCTCACACATTTTATTTAATGGAATTTGAGTGGCCTTAAAAAACACACGTATTTCATTTCAAAATGTCAAAAAATTTCAAATATCGAAAGTTTTAATTTACCTCATTCATTCCCCTCCGTTTGCATGGTTTGTCTAGGGAAGGAGGGAGGATGCGGCCATACTATCGCTAGTTTTGGGGAAGGATGCAGCCATACTATTGTAGGTTTGGAGGAAGGATGCGGCCATACTGTCGCAGGTTTGGAGGAAGGATGCGGTAAGTAAAGAAATTTATCTCGAGTGCCTATTGCAGGTCTGCTTTGATACATTTGGTTGAAGTCCGGTGATTTATTTCCTTCTACAGAAATAATCTGCTCTGATACATCGGATCCTGATTGCCTTTGGTCCGATGATTTATTTCCTTCTACAGAAAGAATGTGCTCAAGATTACCCACATTGTTGGGTGACGGCCCATCCCAAGACATCAATACCTGCCCCGCGGATTCAAAGGCCCTTCATTCAGCCCCAAAGCATTGGGATTTGGAGAAGTAAAATTCAAGGAAAAGTGGTGAACTCTGAAGAACATGCCATCAAATTTCCCAGACAAGGTAATCCATGTATTCATTCAATAATCCCACTGAAATATTTATTGTTGTAATGGATTGCCCTAAATATGCAGTGCTTTTTGTTAAATTTTTGTGTTTATCCAATGATAATGAAATTCCCTTTAGGTTTCTTTGGTTATTTGTTTGCCCATTTGGTTTTGTTACTTTATACTTCTACCCATTTGGTTATGGTGCATTTTATTAGCTATGAGAATTTTTTGTTGGCTTCTGCGGCAATGGCTATTTGGTTTCTATATGTTTTGGTTCACTAATATGCCCATTTGGTTATTTTGTCTATGTTATTTTAAGAAGTTCTTGTTTGCATCCGTGGCAATGGTTGTTTGGTTTCTCTTTGTTTTAGTTTGTTGATATGCCCATTTGGTTAATCTTTCACATGTAACTGAGAAGTTTTGGTTTGCATCGTGCAACAACGCGTATCTGGTTTCAATGTGTTTACGTTAGCTGATATGCTCATTTGGTTACTTTGCCCTTATATTTGCGAGAAGTTTTAGTTTGCATCTGTAGCAATGGCTATTTGGTTTCGATGTGTTTTAGTTTACCCATAGGGTTTTGATGTTTTTTTTCGGCATTTGCTCCAATGGCCTTTTGGGTTTTGATGTCTTTTCAGCTCCAGAGTGTCTGGTTTCCCTAATGGAGAACATGGAGTTGGTCCCAAGACCCGATACTTCTTCCTTGACTGATTTTATGGTTATTCCTATCCTCCCAAAACTTGTACCAAGTGAAGAAGTAGACATGGATTTTGCCAGAAATCCTATGCCTCTCGTGGCTGTAGGGAGGCCTGACTCTAGAGGAAAAGAAGGGGCTCTGATCCAACTTCTTGCTAATCATTTCCTTGTTCAATTCGAGCCTTCACAGCAGATCTTCCACTATGACGTGGATATTTCTCCACAGCCATCCAAGGAGGTGGCTAGGCATCTGAAACACAAATTAGTTCAAGAGAATTTTTTTCTTCTATCCAATGCTCTCCCTGCTTTTGATGGTCGAAAGAGCTTATATAGTGCTGCTGAATTTCGGAAGGAGAAAATGGAATTTATTGTTTCTTTGCCTATAAAATCTGCCAAAAGCCTTTTTTCCTTTAATTCTGGAGGGTATCAATTACCTGGTTCTGATTGTCAAGGAGGAGCTAGTAGCATAGATGAGAAATTGTTCAAGGTAAGCCTTAAGATTTCTTCAAAGCTTGATGGGAATGACTTAGAAGAGTTTCTGAAGAAAAAAAAGGATCATGTAGCTCTTCCTCAGGACTTTATAAAGGCATTAGATGTCGTTCTTAGAGAAAACCCAACAGAGAAATTCTATCCTTTAAGCAGATCCTTGTATTCTAGCTCAATGGGAAGTGAAGTCATAGGAGGAGGAGCAGTTGGATTAAGGGGATTTTTTCAAAGCCTTAGGGCTACTCAGCAAGGGTTGGCCTTGAATGTAGACTTCTTTGTTACTGCATTTCATGAAAGCATTGGTATAATACCATACCTCCAGAAGAGATGTGATTTTCTGCATGATCTTCAATTTAGGAAGTCAAGGGTGTTGTCTGCAGAAGAGAAGAAGGAATTAGAAAAAAATCTGAAGAACATGAAGGTCTTTGTTTGCCATAGAAAACACCAAAATCATTGCTAAGGTTAATAACTATATCAAAAGGAAAATAATTGAAACGATAGAAATTGAGCTAACCACAAAAAATTTAAATAGGGATGAAAGTAGTAAGCTAAGTGAAACATGGAAACCTTTACTTCAAACTCTTAGCTTCCTCATATCCTTGTCATAATGAGTAGACGTCATATGATGAACTATGCATGAAATTAGGGTTGCATCGTTGTTAATGTAAACATGAACCATCAACGTTCTTTGAGCTAAATTACTCTTGAAGATGAACCCTTATTGAGGATCAAAACATTGACATCAAGCTAAACAAAATGCTTCTCCCATCATAATTATTTCTTGCTTTGTGAAATAATGGTCTACAATTTCACATAGTACAAGGTTGTAATAGCTATTTTGTATAGTTAGATGAGTAACGAGGAAAATCAATTTAAATTAAATATGTATTAATTTAATGTTATTATTCATAGCATCATTTAAAAGAAGATTCCAAACCAATCATGTGTTTCAGAGAATTAGTATATTACAGGATCATGATTGGTTTGGAATATTGGGGATTTAAAGATTGAATGTTATTATTCATAGCATCATGTTTTTTTTTTCTATGGTAGGTTGTACAGAATTTATAAAAACGAGAGATAAGGCCCAATTAATGGATTTTACTCTGAACTTTGCTGAAGGCTCCCAAGGCTTACCTTGTACTCAAATACAGAGTAACAAAGCAAAAGAAAAAAATAATAGAGCATGGACATCACATGAGAAGTTTAAGTGTTCAGGCATAATACACATGTGCGAAACAATCTTGAGTAATGCCAAATCAGAGTCCTCTGTACATAGAAAATACTAACATAATTAGAAAAAATGGAAAGAAATAGGTCTTTATTGCATCCATAACAAGCCAGGAATGATAGCGCTCCACATAATTGACTGTATAAGCGATGGTCATTATCGATAGGAACAAAATTATTGAATTCTACAATAAGATGCACAGTACAGATTTTTACTTCTCCAGAAAGAGGGGAATCCCACCAAAACCTCTCTGTCGGAATTGGGACGGATATGTTCACTAGGGATACCCAACTCTAGAGAAGAACCAACTGATATCAATATGTAATATTGGATAGCTAGGAGAGATGCCTTGGGATTGAAAGCCCACATACTTTTGTATATAAACTCAGACTTACAGACTGCACCATGCACGTCCCATGTAATTGGGTCATAGTATGGAATGATTTCAATGATTTGTAAGGATGTCGAGCACATAAAAATTACCTTATTCCAATGCTGACTATAATTATGTGTACATGATGATGCCAAAATAGGTTTTCCTGTAAATATGATGCCATTCTTCCTCATTCAGAAGAGATACTTTATGTGAGTTTAAATGCAATTTGACACTGTCCAATCGGAGACATCACAAAGTAGAGTTACTGTTAACATTCCAAGAATCCCATAGTCACAGCACCATGATGAGAAACATGGTCAAGATTACTGTAGGTTATATGATATCCAAATATCAAGGAAAATTGAGATAAAAGAGATAGCTATCAGGATGACAATTATCTGTTATTCTGAGCACTAGGTGTCATCAAAATGCATACTATATGTAGATATAATTTCAACAGGAAATGCTATGTGAAGCAGAAATACTGTCCGTTACATTGTAATATATATATATATATACACACACACACACACACACAAGCCCTTTTTATCTAGACATATTGTAGCTTGAATAAAGGCTCCGTCCAAATACATATGTATACCCATAGCCTCGGTTCAGGCAGATCCCATAGCTCAAACAAAGACTCAACTTGTAGTTTCACTTCATGCTTTTCTGAAGCCATGGTGGTACTTCGAACTGAGATCTTATGAAGCACCACACTTGATTATCTTTAGCTTTAACAAGATCTGAACTGAAATGTGCATTGACATGATTGAACTGAGATTTACACTGCACCAATGTACAAGGGTATATATATGTCATGTCTGCCACATTTCACTATCATTTAAGATCATTGTCTTGAGCTAGGATCACTTTCACGTTTCTTGCTTACTCAGAATGATAATAGTTGCCATAAATCAGATTACTTTGCATCACATGGGTATATAGCATAGCTTAGATCTTGTGGAGACAACTTTCATTGTAATCACTATCATACTTCCAAATGTATCGCTATTATATGACCTAATTGCTACTATGTACCACTGTCTCAAGGGTTATTGTTATGTAATAAGGTGACTGCATATATAACAAGAGTGACTGCCCTATAACAAGGTTGCTACCATTATAACATGAGAGTCTTTCCTTATAAATTGAATTGCTTATGTTATTCAGTCATGGTTTTTATTCGTGTATTATTCTTTTGTTAATGAATTTGTGTTACTGGTTTGTTAAATGATGTCTTCAAGGGCTAACCAATATCAAAGAATTGGTACTGAATTGTCTTACCTGACTGAGCTCTGATTAGGCGATGTCTTGAAATGTCTTCCTCTTGTTTGAAGTTGCATTTTCCTGCTAAACACTAAAATATACATAGTGCTCAAATGGCATTTATTCAGTCTGGATAAATCCTTAAGCATAAATCATGTATCATGTTTGGCTTAAATTGGTTAACTTACATTTTCTTTTGATGAATAAATGATCATTTTTCATATGCGCTTCATTCAGCGGAACTATTATAAGTTGAATGCCATAGGACCACTTTATTTTTCTATGCAAATTGTCTGTATTTTGATTACAAAGAAAGTTGATTAAGAGTTAAGACAAAGATAGCTTTAGATTCTACCAGGGTTTCATTTCATGAAGAAGTATTGTATCGTACTGTTAGTGTAAATTCTCAATTTATTCATGAATTTGCTAATTATGGAGTGGTGAACCCAACTCTATGGAACTATTAAGGCATTGGGGCTCTACATGCAGTTATTATTGCTTATATATGTTGGGTTGTATTGCACGAAAATCCACAGATGAAATATATGGACATGTTCAAAATTTATATGCAGAAAGAATCATTCAGACCTTTACTTTTGAAGTATTGTATATCATACCATTAGTGCAAATTCTTGATTTATTCACAAATGCTGGAATCCCAAACCCAACAGAATGAATCTTAGACTTAAATTCTCTATGTTTATCATGCCATTAGTGCAAATTTTTTATTTTATCACGAATGCTGGAATCCCAAACTCAACAAAATGGACCTTAGACTTAAATTCACCAAGTTGTTGAGGCCTTAGACTACATCCATGTGTTATTTCTTATAGATGTTGGGCTTTATTGCAGATAAGCTCCCACAAATGTCTCCACACATTAAGAATTTCCACGTGGAAAGAGACATTCATACCGTGATTTTCAAAGGATGCATTGGATGTGGATTACTGCATTACTGTTGATATTTATTTGAAATTTGTCTTTCTTTGAATGATTGTCTAGAAGACTAGTTACAAGGTACATGGTTGTTTCAAGACCTCTATGTACTGGAAACAAGTGAAATGAATTAAACTTAATTTTCCCTTTTTTTCCTTTGAAGAAATATCTTTATATTCCATATGAGGAATATGCATGTTACGGTCCTTGAGGAATTCTCAAACAACAAGGTTTGAAGTCATTACAAGGATATACTTATTATGAGCTCAAACATCTCGTATGTGGTAATTGAACCTTAGTGGGGAGGATAACAACATTTCTCCTAGCCACCCAAGCTACATCCAATTGAATGAGCTTAATCTTCTCTAAACCCAAAAATTAAGGAATTAATTTAAGATCATTATTTACCACTCCTTTTTTGTACAAGCCACGATCCAATCCACATATATCCATAAGAATTTCATTCAACATGCATTTCCTAAGCTTTTCCATTGCAGTTGAACATGTTAACAAACTTCTTGAGTATGTTGTTCAGTGCTTTTGGGGAGCTCTCGTGTTGCAGCCAAAATCCTTAAGTTGTTTTGAGCAATCTCTGAAGTAGATTCTTTGGTTTGAGTTAGCCTTGCCTCTCAACTAGGTAGTAGAGAATACCCATAAGAAGATGCTTATTTCAGCTTTAAGGTTTTATCTTCAAAACGTTACATGGTAAATATCATTCCATATTTCAACCATTATACATGCATAGTAAACTTCAATTACCGCAAAGCTTCAATGTTATCTTCTGAACATGCCACTTGTTACTTGTTTGAGATTCTAGGTTATCTACTTGTAACTTATTTTTTATTGTCACAGAAGATTCCTAAAAATTCTATGGCTCTAATGCACATAAATTTACTTTATACATGAAGACATTAGATCTATTATGTGCATAAACTCTATTTTCTATTAAAATCTAAATTTACTGATTATTTGATTCCTGGTTTCCCAAACTCAAGCGCTCTTCCTCTCCTTCATCTCTTTTTTATGAGTGTTCAGAACAAAATTCCCCTTGTTATTTGTTTTCCTTTTAATTATTGAATTCATTTGTGATGTCATTGGCAACATGGCACCTTAGAGGCGAGCAATAGTGTATTGAACAAGCATGGTGTGCTTCACATTATATGCAACATCCTCTAACCTCACCATTAAATTTGTAGCCATGAGCTTTGCTTCCATAGCCAATCTTCTCATGTTGTTGATTGCTTTGCATTTGAGTTGTGTTGTTAAATCCATTCGATGTTTGTTGTCGATTTATCTAAATGTTTTTTTTTAAATATTTTTTAGTTTCCGTCAGAAGAGCGATGTTTAGGTTCCGTCGCAAGAGCGATATTTAATTGTCGTTAGAAGAGCGAAATTTTGTTTTCGTTAGAAGAGTGATGTTTGTTGTGGATTTATCTAAATAATTTTTTTAAAAATAATTTTAGTTTCCGTCGGAAGAGCGACTTTTAGGTTCCGTCGCAACAGTGATGTTTAATGACATTTAATTTTCGTCAGAAGAGCGACGTTTTGTTTTCGTCGGAAGAACGACATTTAGGCTCCATCGAAAGAGCGACGTTTAATTTTCGTTGGAAGAGCGATGTTTTTTTTTCGTCGGTAGAGCGACATGTTGCTAACGTCGCTCTTCCAACACTTTGCGAACATCGCTCTTCTGACACTTTGCTAACGTCGCTCTTCTGACACTTTGCGAACGTCACTCTTTTGACACTTTGCAGAAAATGTGTCGCTCTTCCGACACTTTATCGAAGTGTCAGAATTGCGAAGTAATGGATAACCACGTTTTGCCCCACCTCAAAGTGTCACTCTTGGGACGCCTATGTGTCAGAAGAGAGACATTTTGGCCGTCAGAAATTGGGCCAAATGTGCTAGTGTACATGTCCAAGAGTCCATTCTTTGGATTTTCTAACATTCATAAAATTGTTGATTGTATTCCATCTTGGTTTGATTTCACTATTACAATTCTATAAAGTGTACCCTATCTAGGGATTTTTCTAAAAATAAAATTACTTCATAATTTATGTGCTCACTCTCAACTTTGTCTTCTTTGAAATGATCATTCAAGTTAATTTTACTTGTATTGTGTATTAATTTGAACACATTAATTTGATCACCAATTAAGCTGACCCATTGGGACATGGGCACACATTTATATTAAGGTTCCATTTATATTATTTTTAAAAATAAAAAGGGGGGCCACAGGCCCATGGGTTTGACCCTAGGAGCCTTGCCTAACAAACGCCACTTATAACATACGAATGGAACGTTTGTTGTAATTTTTTTTATGGACCACCAAATGGAGAGCCACGAGGGTTTGACCCAGGTCCACCCACATAGAATAACAACCAAATACTAATAGAACACAATGGTGGGAAGTTGTAAACGCCACCTGCGAAAACTATAAAACCCATGCCAAATTGTTTGAAAAACGACCACGAGAGAGTGAAACAGACTACGGGTTGGCAGAACCAGGACGAAGGAACCAAGCCTAAAAAACCTCATGGCGGGAATAGATCCTGAGGAAATATTCCGTAAAATATTTTGTAGTATATTCTAGGCAATATTACTATATATTATTTATGTTTTGGAATCTTGGAGATTTTTAGGGAGTCTAAAATTTATGGTTTCAAAACCCAACTGATTGGCCAATTCCTGTGCTATATTTGCTAGATTAGTTGTTGTTGATGTAGACTCAATTGTTTTTGATGATGAACTGGGCTCTATACCTGCAAATGCTATTGGGACTGTTTTGACTGGAATCATGGCAAGCTGGGTTGCTTCTTTCTCTTTAAGTAGTCCTTTAATCTGCTCCTCCATTTTCTTAATCTGGATATTTTTCTCAATAATAAGCTTGAGCATTTCTTCTCTGTTCTACTCATTTTCTTCAATTTCTTTGGTCTGTGGGTCCTCTATAGAAGGTAGCTTCAACTATTCTTGCAGAGTTGCAATGTCTGCATTTTTCCTTTTAAGAATTTATTCTACTGCCTTACAGTCCTTTGGATCATATCCAATTTTGACTATAAGGTTTTCCAAGGACTTGAATTTGTTATATTTAGCTAAGGAAGACAAATTTTCACTTAAGCTGAGATTGAAAATTGGATAAGGCAGTCCTAAGCTTAGAAAGTGACATAGTTGTAGTAGTCATGGTGGAAAACAACATCTCACTAGACTGTCTATGCATATCCATTTGGTAAATTGGATGAATTTGATTGGTATCAAATGAAAATATGGTCTTCTTGTAGTCTGATTGATATTTTGGAAATGGAACTTGGGCTTGTAAGAAATCCATTTGCATCCTGCCTTTCTCACTGCCAAAAGTAGAAAGAAGCCTTTGTTGAGAAGTGGAGTTTTGTTTCCAGAATTGTTTGTATACAGTAGACTTCAAATCCTCATTCTTCTGTTTAATTTCTAGGACCTTTGAAAAGATATTTTGGTCATCTATTGAACTGGTTCCTGTATTCAGAATGATATCCAGAGGCTCTCAAGAAGGTGAAGTTGTAGGAGGAGTGTTTGGAACACTTGTTCCTGCTGATATGGAAACCTCTGGATCTCCAAGGTCAATAATCTCTAGTTGTTTCTCTTCTGTAGATACTGTCAAGCCAATATTTGGCTTCTTCTGTTGAACAATGAATTCTTTAATTAGCTCCATGGAAAATGGTGTCTCTTCTCTTACCCCTTTCTGTTTCTTTCTCTGAGAAACGGGAGTCTGTACATTTGAGGTGGATAAATTTTTCTCTTCTGCTTCTTGAAGTGTACCATCAGCCCACTGCTCATGATTCATGAACTTTTCTATATCTGGTCTTGGAGTATGATTGTAAGGATTTGTTTTTATTTCAACTCTTAAAGATGAAATTATACCAAAAGGGTCATAAGACCATGTAAAGTTAGTCTAAAAATTCATGTTCTTCAATAATGTATCTGCCTCGACACCAGTTGATCTAGTGTTGCAGATAAATGATCCAATCTTTGATTTGACCTTGAATTGGGACTTCCTCTTTCCTGATACATAGTGCAGGTCATCCATGTTGATCATCTGCCTAATATATTCCAAAGAAACGATTCTCATAGGAACATACTTTGGAAGCTTATATGGTGCAAGTTCACAACCATATATCCTTATTTCTATATAATTATGGTATAAATACCAGTCATGAGTCTTGACATGATCAATTAAGTGTAAAATTATTTTTACTTCTTCACCAATCTGAGAGGCTCTGTCTGGATGCTGAGGAGCTGTGCTACTGGGTGTATGAATGCATCGATGAAGTTTGAGAAAGTGAATTTTTTTGAAATAGTTCTAACTATCTCATTCCAATGGGTAACTGATTGATTCTCTCCTTGTTCATCTTGTCTGTTGAGTGTGATGGGCATTAAATCTCCTTGGTGAAAAAGATACATATGAACAAGTAAAAAATTGTACTTGAACACTCCCTGTGTAGTCAAATTCATAAAATTTTCATGTATATTATCAACCAAAAATTGATTGTAATTATAAATAAAAGCAGGTTGCTGATCTTTATTAAAAATGGAAAATAATCTGAGGATGGATTCATCAACAGTTTTGTCATCTGGATAGCCTAACAGGTAAGAAAGTAGAGAAATATAATGTCTAGAGGCTTCAAGAAATATTGAAGATGGATAGGCTGGATTTCTTTTTGGAAATTCAGCATCTTCAGGTAAGAAAGTCTCAAATATCCGGGCTCTCTAGGGAAAGGTTAACTTATGGTACAGATCCATAAGATTTGCTGGTGAAAACTGGCTCATGGAGTCTGATTGGGGAATTAAGAGCATTTTGTTAATAGTTTTAGTAGAAATGTTGATTAGAATGTCTCCATTCTGAGCCACTACTGCCCTTTTAACAGGGTCATATTTGGTTTGGCACCACATAACCAGGTGAGGAAACTCATATGTTTTGGGAAATCTAAAGAAAGGTAGGAGTGATTCCCAGAATTTGATGGGATCTTGCTTATCGAGGTATTTATGCTTAAGGTATAGGTGTAGTTCATGGAAATCAAACTCACACTCTATGTAAACAATTTTGTAGAATCAATCTGCGAGAGGGATATGGTTGAGGTCAACCGAGGTGATATTAGTAGGGTTTTCTTCTGCATCTAGCTTCTTGGATTTTCCATTTGGAGCCATGCTGATAGACAGAAGGTCTAAAATGGATAATTGGATATTGGATGACAGAGGGAAACCAACTAAATCTAGTGTGGGGTCAATTCGACTTTCTTGGTGGTTGTGCGCAATGTATTTTTAATTCTACAACAAATAGTAGATGATCAGACCAAAGTAATAAACATGTGAGGTTTGGTTCATTTATAGCATAAAATTTTTATGCTAATGGTTTGATATGTGATCGTAGCATCTTAACATTTTGGGAGCAGAGTAATGACATGGAAGTTAACGGTATGGGATCGAAGATGCAACGAAAGAATAGGATGAATGGGTAGGAATAGATAGGCAATGAGCAAGTGAGGTGGTAGTTTTTGGTTGGATGAAGGCTAACGGTCAAAGCACGGGGTCAATAGTCATTGGTGGAAGGAAAACCACAAGCAAATTTCATAGGGGGTAGCGGGTGGTTTATGGTTTCACATTGGGGGGGAGTGCGAAGTCACGAGATATTGACATGTAAGGGTATCCCTCCCGCCATTAAAAATGCATTTCGGACCCCCCACGTGTTAATGAGAAATGGACGAGGGGGGTGTGGAGTGTTTCCCCATCGTTGATCTGGGCGGGGAAAAGATTCGTCGTTGAAAGATGAGGGCACTTTAATCACAAGCCGACAAAATGTTTTGCCTTTTAGAGACCTTAGATTAAAACATATGCGCCATATTTACAATAAAGTTTTATGCTTAATAATTAAAAAACAAGGATAATTTCTTTTTCAAGAAAATTAATCATAAATTAATTAAATTTAATCATTTAAATGGCGCATTTAAACAAGAATCCCTTTACAAATTATTTCTTTTGAAACTAAAGCATCCATTTTATTTGCTTTTCTAACATTTTTTTATAACTTCATTTTTTAGGGAAGTCTACCTCTAACATTTTATTGATATGAATATATAAAATAACCATAGTCCTAACATTTTTTTTTTTTTTTCATTCATATCCTAACTTAGCGTTTTGATTTTTTATTTTTTTCTAATATACTCACTTATCAAAACCAAATAATGTTACAACGTCGGATCCAACTGGAGATTGCTTACTCCTGTGGAATGCAGAGAACAAGCATATCCAAGTGCCTTCTCCTCAGGCTAATGGAGTCTTTGCTGTGAAAAATAAAACAGACCTAAAATTTTTTAAACAAAATTGGTAATGTACAATGATGATTTTGAATCTTCTTTAGGGTCTTCAGTACTAGATGTAATGTTTCAGAAATCTTCCATTCATAGGCAATAAATAAAATTGTCCTTTCAAATTTTGTAGAATGGAGTTGTTGTTACCTTTTACTTCAGCAATGCTGAAAGGTCCATATTGTCAAATTTACCATGTTTACCTCTGTCATCCCCATCTCAATACTATATCTCCTTCCCTAGAGTCTCTTTCCCTGGAATTTCTATTAAAAATATTTTTCATCTTATTCTGATATTTCCTTAGTTTGTATTGAATCTCATCTATGTTTTCATTCAATTCAATAATTTGATTTATCCTTCTAGAGAAATCATCAGGTTCTTCACTAGCCTCTTGTAAAAACTTAAGAATAGGGAAAGTCAAATTGGTAGGAAAATGGCCTCTTTACCATAGATCAGTTGGAATGGAGATTTACCTGTTGATCTCTTGGGAGATATTTTGTTGGCTCAAACTGCATAGATAAGGTGATTGTCTCAATTCTTCTTATGATCTTCTAGAGTCTTTTTTATTACCTTAACGAGGCTTTTTTTTATGATTCTGTAAGACCATTTCCTTGAGGATAGTAAGGAGTTGAATGATGTAGTAAAATTTTATATTTTTGACAGAACTCTATTATTTTTACACTACTGAATGATGTGGCATTATCAGTCACTATCTGTTGAGGACAACCAGATCTAGACAGAATTTTTTCTTCAATGAATTTAATCACTACTATATCTGTAACATTTCTTACTGGAATGGCCTCCACCCATTTGGTGAAGTAGTCTATGGTATTTCAAATCCATATGTGCTAATTACTTGAGGTTGGGTGAATTTCTATTATAAAATCTAGTCCCCATTGTAAGAAATGTGTTGAAACAACCACTGGAACTGGTGGAAGAGCTGCTAGTTTTTGCTTTCCAACAAACATCTGACATGGAATGTAGCTTCTAAAATTTTCTCCTACTTGTGAAAACAAATTAGGCCAATATAATCCTACCCTTAGTATTTTTTATGTTGTGGCTCTCCAAGCATAGTTTCCTCCACATATCCGTGCATGAAACTACTCAATGATTCCTTCAGTTTCAGTTTCTGTTAAACAAATTAACAAAATGTTGAGAGGATATTTCCATTACAAGTTGGAATTTATGATACAGTACTTAACAGATTTCAACTTAAGTGGCTTGCACTGATTTCTTGAAAATTGACTAGGACGCTCAAAATTAATCAGAAAATGTACAATATCTTCATACCAAACTGATAGTAAAAACTTTTCATCAATGTGAATAGGAACTGTTTGAATTGAAGGAGAAGGTTCTTGTGTGTTCTTTCCTTTAGAATCCTGGGAATCTTCTTGTGTATTCTCCCCTTCTGCATTAAAGGAAGGTTCTCATGTATTCTCCCCATGAGAGTTGGAATAAGGTTCTTGTGTGTTCTTCTCTAAGATCTCACAAACAAAATTTATTCCTAGGACTTTGCAATTAGATTCAGCTAACAATTTAGCTAAACCTTGACCTTTTATTAGCTTAGTGGTTTTGATATTGAGATCAAACTCAAGGATTTGGGTGATCCACCTTCCTCTTCTTCCATTAGTGTCTGGTTGGGTAAGAACAGTTTTTACAGCACTGTTAGGAACATAGGGAGTAATGGTTGAGTGAAGGGCATACATTTTGAAAGATTTTAAAGCTTGAACTAGAGAATAGGCTCGTTTTTCAATAATTTCATGCTTGAGTTCAACATCTCGCATGACTTTACTAAAAAATTATATGGGTTGACCATCACCATCTTCATTTTTCTGCAGAAGAACGACAGCTAGAGTGGTTTCAGAGGCAAAGGAAAAATTGCTAAAAGGTTCAGAATAATTGGGGCTGGCTAAAGTGGGTACTTCAGAGATGGCCTTCTTAATCTGATCAAAAAAATATCTAGCAGGAATAGTCCATTTAACTTCATGATCCTTTTTGAGCATATCAGTTATGTCTTTAACTATTTCAGCATAGTTAGTAATGAATCTTCTCAAGAAATTAATTTTTCCAAGAAAATATTGGATCTCTTTCTTATTCCTTGGAAATTATAGTGATTGGATGGTTGATAATATTTTAGGATCAATCACCACTCCTTCCTTTGAAATGATGTGACTCAACAAATTTCCTTCTTTGATGGAAAACAGAGACTTCTTAGGGTTGAGAGATATCCCAAATTTTCTACGCCTGTCAAAAACCTTCATCAAGTGTTTTAAATGTTTACGATCTAAATTAGAGAAAACATTGAGATCATCAAGATATATAACAATAAATTTATTCGTCTTATCAAAAAAATCTAAGTCCACATCTCTTTGAAATGTTTCTCCTGCATTCGATAACCCAAAGGGCATTCTGGCATACATGAATGTGCCCCAAGCTGTGGTAAAGGCAATCTTCTCTCTGTCTTTTGGATTTGCCATTATCTGGTTATAACTAGAAAAACCATCAAGCATGGAAAGTTTATTAGCACCTGAAACCTTTTGGAGTAACTGGTCCATCTTGGGTAGTGGATAGTTTTCCTTTAGAGATGATTTATTGAGGTTTCTGAAGTCTACATAGAGTCTGATTTCTCCATTCTTTTTCCCAACAGGAACTGAATTGGCTACCCAGTTTGAGTATCTTAAGGGAACAAAAATTTGAGCATCAAGAAAAATTTTAAGTTCTTTTTCTATGGTACGAAGCAGAACTGGATTAATTCTTCTTAGTTTTTGTTTGTAAGGTTTTGCTTCTCATTTTAGTGGAATTTTATGCTCTATAAGAGATGTGTCATAGGTTTTCAAATCAGCATAATACCAAGAAAAAATGTCTTTATAATTTTAAAGAAGTTTGAGATATTTAATTTTAACTTCAGGAGTTAAAGATGCACAAATTCTAATGTTTTAATTTTTTCATCAGTTCCAATGTTAGATTCTTCGATATCATCCTCTGGTGAGATTGACAATGGATTTCTAGTGACATCATTCTGATCACATAATTTTTCTAAAGGAACAAGGCCTTTAGGAATGAAATTGTTTGACAGTTGGATAATATTATGATCAACAACTTTTGAATTTAGACTAGAGTTTTCATTTTCTTTAGTAGCTTCATTCATATCCGATTGATCTTCATCAATTTGTAAAACAAAGAATTCGTCAATGACTTGAAGAAAAGATTTAAGTTGTTCATCATCTTCAAATATTTTCCAATGTTTTATATTATCTGGAATGGATGGCCTATATTTGACTTGGATTTGGTATTGTACTTGCATTTGATCTGGTATTTTGAAAGAACTTGCAGAAACAACTAAAGAGTCTGCATGAATGTTTTCATTTCTAGGGATGGCAGATATGTTGAAAGCATAAAAGGAATTTTCAATTGAATCCAAAACTTCATTCTTGTAAGACCTAAGCCTAGGATGGTTTGTTTGAAAAATATTCCTAACATTTCTCACTATGATTTCGGAATCACTAAAAACACTTAATTTTTGCACGTTTAAGCTTCTAGCTGATTCTAAACCTAGAAGGAAAGCTTCATATTTTGCAACATTATTTGTGACATCAAAATCTAGTTTGCAGGATTGGGTTATATTCTCTTTCTATGGTGAAATTAAAACAACACCAGCTCCAATTCCATCTTTAGTACAAGATCCATCAAAGTAAAATTTCCAAATATCATTTTCAAAAGATTTAGGAGTTTCAACCACATCTTCAATTTTTAAGTTGAGAATTTTGTGAAATATTTGAAGATAATTGGAAACAACCAAAATCTTAGTCAACTGCATAAATGGCATGATTTCTGGCTTGATCTGATTTACAAACAGTATGTATAAATCTAACCTCTCTATACAACCTAAGATTTTCTCATCTATACACAGGAATTGTAGCAAAAGACATATCCATCTGAAGACTTCCTCCTAATTTGGCACAGAAGGATCTTGAAAGAAGCATTCCAAACTTGGGAGGAATATCAGTGACAACAATATCTAGAACTACACTTTTCACTTGTATTTGAGCTAGAGTTACCACTAAATCTTTTATAAGTCGTAAACAAGGTACTCTTTTAGAATCAAAGGTGATGATAAGATCTAGTGATTTCAAGGTTTAATTGATCCATAATAACCTTAGGCATAAGGTTATGTGAGGCTCCAGAACATGACATACAATTATATAACAAGGAATCATGGGCTTTCAAAGTTACATAAAATGGTGGTACAATTTCATCTATCATATCAGAACTTGGACCAAAAACTACTGATGGTTTTTCATATTTAAGGCTAATAACATCTCCTTCAACGTCTACACTAGAGTTTTAGATCCATTTTGTGACTTGAATCTTATATCTAGGATTATTTGAAAGTTCTGAAAGTGGAATAGGAATTTTAAATCTTTCTAACTCTCTTTCAACATTAAAAGCAGTCAAAACTATTCTATCAATTTGTGTAGTATCATTTGGCTAATTCAGAGGTTGAATAGTAGTAGTTTGAGTTTCACCAGATTTCACTTGAGGCTCAATTATGACAGAATCTTTAGGATTTCTACGAGGACCTGATCTTAGTCTTGAATCATACCTTCTATTAATCTCATTAATTAAAAATTCAAAGAAGGCTTGATATTTAAAGACCTGAGAATTTTCTTGATCCTCTTGGGACATTTGACTCTAAGGGATAGGGACAATAGCAGTCTGAACAAATGTATTTTATAGGTTATTAATGTCTTATGTGATTGAGAGAGTAGTATCATCAGGTTGTTGATCATCAATCAACAAAGGTGTAGGTACTTTATGGTCATTATTTGGTCTTTGAAGAATCTACAATTGAGGAGCTTTCTTGAATTGACCTTGGGTTTGTGTTTGGGGTCTAGCAACAATTTGTTGGAATTTTCTAGGTTTTGTTTCAATTTTAGAAATCCTATTTGAAAGGTTTCTAAGTAGTGAAGTGATTTCATTTATTTTTTTATCTTAATTTTTGGATTTAGAGGAAGAAGAGGCTTCTTGATTAGATTTTAATTTTCTTTGGGCTTTTTCAGCTTTGGATTTTAGCTTTGATGAAGCATACTTATTGGCTTCAACCTCAATAGCATTTGTTTACATGTCGTCAAGAGTACAAGTTGTTCTCTCCCTTAACATGACAACAAAATCATATTCAAAGGCTTTGGGGAACCTAACCTTTGATGCTGCTACTGGTGGTTTAAAATCAGGAGGCATATTGTGATAAAGTTTATTAAATCTCTTGATGAAATCAACTACTGGTTCACCATAATTTCTCTTAAGCTCTTAAAATTCCATCAAGAAATAAACAGGATCCTTTTTCACACCCCTTTGATTCTTAAAGATAGTTGTTAATTCTTCCCAAGATCTAATAGAATTTACTAGTAATTGTCTAAACCAGATCCTAACATTGCCTTCTAAAGATTGCACAAACAATCTCATATAAACATTTTCATGTTCTATGTTCATGTTATCAGCAAAAGCTATAAATGCTGCTAGAGTATCTTCAGCTAACAAACCAGTTTCCCCATTAGATCTTGGGAGATGTTTCAAATATCCAGCAGGAAAATTGTTAAGTATGTTTGGGAGTAATAGGGTAGCATATCTTGCTTGAACAATAGGCCTAAAACCATCCATAAATAGTGATGAAGATGAAGAATATTAAGTGGTGGTGGTTGTAGGAGTAGAAGATGAAGTAGGGGGAGAAGAAGGTGAAGATGGAGGGGTAAAGGAAGGTGGAGGTCTAAATGGAGTTGAAGATCTTTTTATGGATTTCAAGGGTGTTTGAATGACCAACTTTTGAACCTCTTCTTTTCCTTCTTTGTGCTCAATTAAAGGATTTGAATAGAGAGAAAAGAGATCTTCTAGTTATGCAGAAGTAGATGGAATAGAATATGAGGTAGGGGATATGAAATCAGTAGGTTTGAATATAGGAAGATGTAGATCCAACTCTTGCTCTGATGTATGGGATTCAGAAGGTACCTCTGGTAATTTATAAGACTCCAAAGAATTAACTAACAAATAAAATTGAAAATCCACCCCTTTGGATACTAATTAATGCACTCTAGGAGGTAAATCTTCATAATCTAAGGGAATAGGTCCAGATCTAAAAGGATCAGGAACTGAAGTGGTCTCCCATTGAGGAATAGAAGAAGGGGTTTGATGTCTTCTTCTGCAAGAAGGTTTCCTTACCAGTATCTCTAGATCTGATAGAGGTAAGATAATTTCAGAATCAGAATGAGGCCTGGTATGCCTTGAAGGAGCCAGCCTGGGTTCAATGAAGTCTCGAGGTGAAATTTCTTTACCTAACTAGACCTTTAATCAACTTTAAAGGAATAGGATTTATCGTTGTCCCAGGGAAAACAAATCAAATTATGTTCCCCGGAAATGATGCTAGTCTGATGTTGTCCTCTGAGATAATTGGGGTCAATAAATTATGCCAGAGCATCTATAATATTTTTTTTCTTTTTAAGTTTGGAATTTTTGGATGACCAATGCATAAAACAATTTGCAACAGTTGTGTCTAAACTCTAGATAATATTAATTGATAATGAAAATGGTTGTTTCTTTACTTCACACAGTGATTTAAGATTTGCAGGTGTTTAAGCAAAAAAAGTAAGAAGATATAATTATTTAATTATTCAAACTGAATGTTTTAAATAACCATAAGTGGGAAAGCTTTTAAAGAATGTTTAAAAGCTTAACAAAACATATTTAATATTATCAAGATGCTGATAATTTATTGATGTAGAGGGACTTACATAAACAGACAGTTCAATAAACCATTCTTTGATATAAATTATAAGCTCATGGAATTTAAGATAAACAGAAACTTGGTTATTTCTTACCTAGTTATCTTCATAAAAATTAAATACATGCAGAGAATGAAATGTAATGAAAAACAGGAAAAATTACAGGAGAAAAAAGTTGAATGAAACAAATCCAAAATCCTTTATTTATCATTAATGATCAAAGTTTGTACACTGTTGCTTACAAAATTTTTATCCAAGGGTGCAACCCTTAATAACTCGTATTGAGGGTTATTTATACTAGTTATAAGACTAAAAAATATATATAGAACTGATTACAATAATAGTATCAAATAATAGGAAAGGAAATTGTTGAATGATCTGTCATTGTTTTGAAGGAAAAAAATGATGCTTTGGCCCTCAAAATGTTGTTGTGCTGTCATGTTGTTAGGATCAAAATTACTCAATTGTTTCACACAATTTATCCCATCTTTCTTCACTTGGGATTATTGGTGGTGCTGGTGGTCTTGTGGTTCGATATACCCCTTAGCTATTTATATGTCTCAGGAGCCAAATATTCATGATTGAGAATTTTCCTTATGCAGGGGTAGATTTCAGGGTGACCCTAACACATCACTCCAATCGGGAACACAGTGGGATGCATTAGGTAAAATATCTCATTTTGAAGTTTTTTTATTATCTAATTTTTATTTGATTTGTTATCATCCAATACTGATAAAAATATTAAAATGAAAATTTTGGCCCAACACGACCAACAGTGCTTTGTCGCTTTGACAGGCGAGACGCACAGCCTATAGCAGCAATTCCACCGCAAATCGATGCAGCAGAGCCCCTTGCAGAGCTATAACACAACCTAGAGAGGTTGACTATTGACATCCCAAAGACAGGGATAGATGATATACCTCTCAGGCACCAGAGACATGTGACTGGGGTTCCAGGCCCATTCAGGGGATATCTGCATAGGGTGGCACGTATTATAGTCTAGTACCATGATCATCATTATGCATGGATGATGGTTGATCTAGATTGGCATATTTTTTTTGTATTAGTATATTTATATCATAAGGTGTTTGAAACCTATGATCACAGACGATGTAATATTTTCTGACACACAACTATTTTGACCTAATGATATTACTAATTTCAATATCTGAGTACCTTGTTCAATATGGATCAAATAATGTTTTGTTTTACTTTTAATTTTGCACATGTCTATTTAAAACTTGATTAGCTAATGCATCAGCCAATGTGTTTAAATTTCTTGAAATGTGTTGATATTTAATGTAATCAAACTGTCTTTCCAAGAGACGAACCCTTAAAAATGTTCTTAGCAAAGACGAATTTCTGATAGCATAAACATCGTTTAAATGTAATACAATGAGTTGCAAATATATCCTAGCAATCAAATGTCGAATGAAAAATGCAATGGCATCAGATAATATCTCAATGACTGCGCTATATTCTGCAATATTGTTCATTGTTTGACTGAGGAAAATCCCATGAATAGAGACTAACTCATTGGTGGGTGAATAGATAACCCGAGCAACAGAAGAAATGTTTCGTGTACTACGATAGGCACCGTTAGCGAAGCCAATGTAAGTTTGAAGGAATGTCGACATCTGCAGTATCAAGTGTAATCAAGATAAGCAGCAAAAGTAACGAAAACTCATCAAGAAAAATAGCTAATCTAAGGCACACTGTTCTAAAATGTAACTAATGTAAAAAAAATGATTTTCACACAAAAAATCATGCATAATATCTCCTGAGATAAAGGCCATTTATGGATTTATATAAAGAGACATCATCATAATCAATTAACTCGTAGGCCCATTTTGCAAACACATGATTAACAATGTAAGGACCATGCCATATTGGTTCGAATTTACCGGCACCTAATTTTTCGAGAGCTTGATCGTATACTAGAACTAGGTCACCTTCTGAATAGATACGAGGGTTAATGTTTTGATCATATTGAACCTTAGCACATTTTTTATGAGCTTCAGGAGCTAATGCAGCTGTGCGACGAGTCTCATCTAACTTTGCTAGGTATAGGAAGAGTTTCTTCTCTTCAGAGGTAGTTGGTAACAACTTGATGGCTAATTTGGGTGACGAGATTTCACATTCAATGGGTAACACAGCTTCCAAACCGTAAATGAGTTGAAAAGGAGTAAACCCTGTGGATTTTTTTGAACAGGTATGGTATGCCAAAACTGCAGAAAAAAAACATGGTAAGCTAATTTGTTTTATGACTTCCTACAATCTGTTTAATCATGTTGGTTAAAACTTTGTTTACAGCCTCAACTTGGTTATTGCCCTGTGGGTAATATGATGTAGAATTATCATGGCGTAGGCCAAGTTGAGAGGAAAGTTCAGTCATCATAATGTTTCGAAAATGGCTACCATGGTCCATAACGATAGCTTGAGGAACACCAAACCTAGCAATCACCTGATTGAATATGAAAATTGCTATAGTTTTTCCATAGGCCGTGAATGTATTCATCTCCTCAGCCCATTTGGTAAAGTAATCTACAACGAGAATAATATACCATGTAGAAATTTGAATAATAGCTTAATTATTCACTGAGATTATCCTGATTACACACTATTTAAGCTTCATGCATAATACATAAACTCTTCTACAATTTATCATCAATTTGCGGAAATAGAAGCAGTCGCATGCGCACATTAAAACATAATCAAGCACACATATAACACAGTATGTAATGGGGAAAGCATACAGATGAAAACCCCCAACTATCTGTATATTATAATGATAGAGAACATGTAACAATACATAACACAAAGCTCTCACAGCTCTCAGCACTATCTCACATGCTACACACAAACTAGCACGGAAGATGAACAAGTCACAGGTTCAAATCTCCTCCACAAGTCTGCCTCCCTCTACTGCGCAATCCAAGATGAGAATGAATGAGATCCAAATTCGAATCCCCTTGGCTTGTACTGCGCAATCCTCATTGGCAATCTCAATCAATGTGTGTGCAAATATCATGCACAAGTATAGTCACAACTGATAGTAGACTCACCCTTTCACCCACCTCTAACACTGGTCTCCACTGAACTGTCCATGCATTGCAGTTAACTGATGTATTCTTTAATTGATTTATGAGTTAATAATTAGTGAATTAATTAATAATTAATTCACACCACTCATCACTAGTGTATTTATCAGTTAGACTAAATACAACTAGTTTAACTAAGTTAAATCGAACACAACTCCACCAACTGTCTCATCAACTCCACCAAACTCTGCCACATGAGTTCTAACTGAAGTCAACCATGCAATAGCTCAACTGACCCCTAGGAATAGCGTAATTCTATATGAAGAATATGAAGTACATGTACCACATCAGTAGCCTCGAAGCTGAAGAAGTGCTCGAGAGATGGAATAATGTTTATAGTCCAAATAGTAAGAGCTAATATTCGTGGGCCAGTCTATTTTAAGTGGCCGGTCTAAAAGTAGACTCACGTAATATCACAAAATAAGGTCATGTTTTACCAACTCGACCAACCATCCATAAATAATCAAAACATATAATATGCTCTGTATGTCTAAAAATGAACATAGTCTGAAAATAGACTTTGCGACAAATATCACTGTGTGGGCCCCACCTAGTTTTGGTGATCCTTTTCAACTAGGATTAGGAAAGATGTTTTAGGATACCTCTTTCCTTGTACTTGTTGCCATTTTCCAACAACCCATGCTAGCCGGTGAGGGTTACATGTGGCGAAGATGATGCCCATTTAGCGTAAGGACTGACAACAATGATTGGGTGAAGAGGAGTTGGAGGTGCACACATAATTCGATAAAAAAACTGGCAATTGTGGCACTTTATAACCATGAGAATATAGTCTTTGAATAAAAATGACCAGAAATAGCCAGCACACAATATATTTTTAGCTGTGGCAAACCCAGACATATGACCACCACATGCTCCAGAGTGGCAGTCATTCAAAACCCTTTCGGATTCTTCATGAGTTATACAATGTCGAAAAACAAAATCAGCACCACGACGATAAAGAGTGTCGCCAACAATATTTTATTGTTGAGATTGGTATCATATTCTACATCGATTTGATCGTAAAATCTCTGGCCGAAAGGTTTGGGTCTGGAGATATATAATGATATATCCATACCAAGGATCTAATGTATTGATTAGAAACAGAGATTCATCAGCAAGATGGTCCTCTGCCAATGTTTCAGACTCAGTATAGGGAAAATCACACATAAGTTCAGCAAAAACTAGTGATTTCTTAGACTTGGATTTTTCTAACTCCAAATCAAACTCTTGTAGGATAACGATCCATTCGGAGTATTTTCCCCCGAGCAATTGTTTCTTCAAAATGTACATCATCGAGTTGCAGTTAGATATCACTATGGTTTTACGTAACAATATGTAATAATAGAATCGTTGGACAGTTTTGAACAGCTACCAAGGCCAGTTTCTCCACATGCAAATACTTGATTTCTGTCGAGGTGAGATTCCGACTTAGGTAATAAATCACATGTTCATTGTTGGAGTCATCCTCTTGAACTAAAACCATTCCAATCGTGGAATCGAATCTTATTCATCTAAAAAGTAATCTTAATGATAATCGGGTGGATGCCCAACAACGGTGCATGGGTCAACGCGTGGTTGAGTGCATCGAAAGCTTTATCGGAAAACTTGTCCCGGATGAATGGAACATCTTTGTTTTAATAATCGAGTGAAACTTTTAGTTAACTCCACATAGTTTGGGATAAACGAATGTGAAAAGTTTACTTTCTCCTGCAAACTGCGGAGGTTGGCGAAAAGTGGAAGGAGGAGAGGTAAATTAACAATTACAATGTTTGCATCTATCGGGCTTCAAATATACAAGAATGTCGAAATTGATTTGTACCTTGAAGGTAGCAGATCTAGAGTAGCCACGGATGTAGATGTGCCTCCCGGTGTGTTAAAATTCAGCAATGTGTGTGGTGGTACCCTAATTAAATTGGATAATAAATTGTAATCTGATATCATAATCACTTTTAATAGTTAACTTAGTGTGATAGACTCAGTTAGCTCATGAAATTCGAGTTGAGGGTGGTTTGTGAGGCATGTAGAGTGGTTATATTGTTTTTGAGTCCAAGTTGCGGTTAGTGTATTAGTTTAATGCATGAAAAATTAGTTAACTCAATTAAGTAAGTTAAAGTCAGTGTAAATAGTTGTAACTGATTGTTGCACTAGTGAGAGGCCAAGTGAATTAAATCATATTTAATTCACATGCAGCGATATGTCAAGTGATTGATGATTTACTATTAATAGCTACATACATGTCAGTTCTGATGAAGACCTAGTTGAGAGAGGTTAAAGGGATGTTATCTATCAGTTGTATTATTAGTAAATTGCCAGCGCGCAATTAGAAAACCATAGGATTTCCCATGATGTATTGCGCAGTTTTGGAAGGTTGAATTTCCAAAGTAATTGAGATCAATTGTTCTTAGAATTGTGCAAGAAAGGTAGAATTTTTGAATAATAGTTGAATTGTTCATCGAGATTAATACGATTACACACTATTTAAGCTTCATGCATAATACATAGCCTCTTCACAATTGATCGTAATTTGCGGAAATGGCTTGATCGCATGCGCACATTAAAACATAATCAAGCACACATATAACATAGTATGTAATGGGGAAATATTACAGCTGAAAACCCCCAACTATCTATATATTATAATGATAGAGAACATGTAACAATACATAGCACAAAGCTCCTCACAGCTCTCAACACTATCTCACATGCTACACACAAACTAGCTCAGATATGAACAAGTCACAAGTTCAAATCTCCTCCACCTGTCTGCCTGCCTCTACTACACAATCCAAGATGAATAATGATGAGATCCAAGTTCGAATCACTAGCTTCATCTTGCGCAATCCTCGTGTAATCTCAATCCATGTGTGTGCAAATCTCATGCACAGCCATAGTCACAACTGATAGTAGACTCGCCCTTTCACCCACCTCTAACACTAGTCTCCACTGAACTGTCCATGCATTGCAGTTAACTGATGTGTTCTTTAGTTGATTTATGAGTTAATAATTAGTGAATTAATTAATAATTAATTCACACCACTCATCACTAGTGTATTTATCGGTTAGACTAAATACAACTAGTTCAACTAAGTTAAACCGAACACAACTCCATCAACTGTCTCATCAACTCCACCAAACTCTGCCACATGAGTTCTAACTGAAGTCAACCATGCAATAGCTCAACCAAACCCTAGGAATAGCGTAATTCCTTCTGTCAGCTGCATGTGCCACATCCGTAGCTTGAACTGAAGTGCTCCAAGAGGATAAGATAATGTTTATAGTCCAAACATTATTAAGAGCTAATAATATTCGACTGATCTATTTTTAGACTGGCAGTCTAAAAATAGACTCCGCCCAGTATGTCTAAAAATAGAGGTCCATCTATTTTTACCAACTTGACCAACCATCCATAAATAGCATCCCGCAACTCATAGACCATGATCCATATGTCTAAAAATAGACATAGTCTAAAAATAGACTTTGCGCCAAAAATAGCCTGCGGGCCCACTTAGTGAAGGCGACTTCATTTCACTAAGCTCCATCATCTTGTTGCATTTCAACACTCCCTCTCAACAAGATATGGATTATTTGCAACCCCTATCCTGCCTCTATGGTATTCAAATTTGCTCCTGGTGAGCGCCTTCGTCAAGATGTTAGCATCCTGATCCTCCGTGGGAATATATGAAAGTAACATGATTCTCCGCTGCACACAATCTCTGATATGATGGTACCTGATGTCGATGTGTTTGGATCTATCATGAAATATTGGATTAGCCGAGAGTTTAATGCAACTCTGGTTATCACAATAAATCACAGTAGGCTCCAAATGCGACCCGAACAACCCGACCAGAATCTTCCTCATCCAAATAGCCTCGCATGCAGCCAAGCTTGTTGCCATATACTCGGCCTCTGTGGTCAATCCGCACAAATGTTGCTTCTGCGTTCCAAGAAGCGTCGGCCGTGCGAAAATCCATGCAGATGTGCTCTTTAACATGGTTGGGCTCTTCCCCAGTCTGCATCAGTGCAGCCCCATAGCCCCATCACTCCTCTTCTCTTCTGTCCACGCTCCCGATGTGCCTCTAAGATAACGCAATACATGCTTTTACGCCTTCCCAGAAGAGCTTAGCCGAACTAACCATCTCTTGTGATGAGCCGGATTATGACATAGCATATGTCGGGTCGTGTATTGACCAGATACATAAGCGACCCCACCAACTGTCGATAAACAGTGGCATCCACTACCTCCGTAGAAGTAGCATCCTCCTTCCTCCAACCACCAGGAAGAGGAGTATCAACAGGCTTGCAGCCATGCATGTTGAACTTCTCCAGTATCTCCCGAGCATACTTACCCTGAGAAACAAACAGTCCACCACTACGCTGCCAAATTTCCAATCCCGGGAAATAATGAAGGAGGCCCAAGTCCTTCATCTCAAACTCTTTTGCAAGATCCTCCTTGCATGAGAGTATCAACAGCTCATCACCTGTCAAAATCAAATCATCTACATAAAGTACAATGATCGGCAACTTACCCTCCACCACAATCTGGTATAGGTTAGGATCCGCCTCACTCTTGGAGAATCCAAGTCCGGTGAAATAACTGTCTATCCGTGTGTACCAAGCACGAGGTGCTTGTTTCAACCCATACAACGCTCTCTTGAGTCTGCACACATGCGACTCGCTGCTGAAGATCTCGAAACCTTCGGGCTGCTCTATGTACACCTCCTCCTCAATGACTCCGTTGAGGAACGCAGTCTTCACATCCATCTGATGGATGTGCCACCCCATCTGCATTGAGAGAGCTAGGATCGTCCGTATGGAAGAGTACCTTGCGACAGGTGCAAAGGTCTCCTCATAATCGATCCCCTCGATCTGTGAGAAGCCACGGGCAACAAATCTTGCCTTGTACCTCTCCACACTCCCGTCAGCCGCCTCCTTCACTTTGTAGATCCATCGCGAACCCACCACTGATTTCCCCTCTGGTCGTGGGACAATCTCCCATGCACTGTTTCTGACAATCGAATCATACTCTTCCACCATGGAATCTACCCATGCGGGGTCCTCCACAGCTTCCTCGAAAGAGGATGGCTCTATCACGACACATTTTCTCACAAGAGCCATGTATCCAGTGTACTGGTCCGGTGACTGTCTCTGTCTGTGCTGTGCTGTAGGTGGTCCTACAACCTTCTCTGCATCTCGAGCCAGTCGCTCAGCTTCTGTAGTGCGCTTGCGCCCTCTGATGGTTGGCGTTGCATGAGTGGTTTCTTCCACTCCATGAACTTCCTCTTGTGGCTGATCCACATCCGGAAGCTCCTCCTTAGGAACTAATAGCTCCTCATCTGCATGCAAGTGTGGCTCCCTCTCAAGCGAACACTTCATGGCTTTCTCCTCCTAAAATTTGATATCCCGTCGCACAACAGTCTTGCGACTATCTGGAAAATACACACGATAGTGTACCCCACAAATATCCCAACCTTTGCGGTCGGCTCCAGCTTCTTCCTGGCATCCTTTGTCACATGAATGTAAACAGGTGAACCAAAAATCCTCAAAAGGGAAATATCAAGCCTCTTACCAAAAAACGCCTCCTCGGGTGTACTCATGCCAAGTATCCTGTGAGGACAACGGTTCTGCACATATACTGCAGTATTGCATGACTCCGCCCACAAGTGTATGGGTAGGCCCTGATCATGCAACATCGCCCGTGTGACACCCCAGTCAGTTAACGTTCTTAACAAACCCAACCTGCGTTCTTCTGTGGGTTATGAGGTGTTATGAGCTCTCTCTAGAATTCATACAACGACTGTGAGAAGTCCTTGAATTCGCCATAGATGAATTCACCACCATTGTCGCTCCTAAGAGCCTTCACCTGCTTCCCCGATTCTTTCTCCACCAGTGCCTTGAACTCACAGAACTTTGAGTATGTCTCGCTCTTCTTCTGCATGAAGAAGATCCAGCACTTCCGAGAAAAATCATCGACAAATATCACATAGTACATGTGCTTTGCTGTCGAAGCTACTGAGAAAGGTCCACACACGTCTGTGTGAATTCTCTCAAGGATCGTTGTGGCGCGACTATCCTTCTCGTGAAGGGTGGCTTTCACAAATTTTCCCAAGGTACACCCCTTGCACTGATCTAACTGTGCAAGAGTGCCTTTAGGAAGCCCAGTAGAAATATGTTGCAGTATCTTCAAAGCTCCATGGTGAAGGTGACCCAATCTCCGGTGCCACAACTCGCCATCATCTCGGCTCACCACTCCTTCAGCCTTGCCTGCCATTGCTGCGCAGCCATCTACCTGCAATTGATAAAGGTCCTTAACTCGAACCCCTATCCTCCTGGTCTCACCAGTTGCCTTACCGCATAGGAAAGCCTTTCCCTCGGCGAAGACAACATCCTTATCCGTCTTCTAACATCGCCACGAGAGATAGATTCTTCATCAATCACACGGAACATATCACTTCCTTGATGCCAGAGGAAAGGAAGGCTGCCTCTGAAGGAAATGGTATCGATACCGGTCGCACTGTATCTACCATCATCGCCCATCTCGATGTGCACTCCAAGATCTTTCTCATCCAGATCAGAAAACAAATCTTGATCTCCTGTCATGTGAAAAGACGCACCACTGTCCAAGAACCAAACTAAACCCATCACACTTGATACCAAGCATGCGATCAGTGAAAAATCCAGCTCAAACTGCGAGGCTAAGGCCTCTCCCGCTGCAGATCCATCAGCCTGCTTATTTTTCTTCTTCTGCGGACAATTTGTGGCATAATGTCCGTGTTGGTGACAGTGAAAGCACTTCACCTTGGACATGTCCTGCTTCTTGCCTTTCGCACCGGAATGAGAAGCTTTCTTGCTCTTCCCGTTATTTGCTTTGGCATCCAAAGCACAATTCTCTTCATCAGAGGTCCTTGATGAAGATCCATCCCTGGTACTCCGCCTTATCTCCTCTTGCACAAGATCCGACCAAAGTCGCTCCCATCCTGGCAATTTCTCCAGACCATTGACAGAGTCCTGATAGGAATGCCAACTCTTCGGAAGCCCAAGGAGAGCCAAGCTCACCAAGTCCTCATCATCAACAGTCACCCCCACACTTCCCAGCTCATCCCTGCATTGGATGAACTTCGTGAGGTACTTGGGTATCTTGTCGCCTTTCTCTCCATCTTTATGTTTCGAGTTTATCCTTGAGCACCAAATTCCTCTGGTCGCTCTTGCTTTGGAATAAATCTGTCAACGCTTTCCACATCAAGTATGGAGAAGCTTTTCCATGCAGGCTGGACACAATGTGATCCTTCACGCCCTCCAACAGAATCCTTCAACATTTTGTTGTCTTCTTTTGCCAAGCCTCAACTTGAGCAGCATCAGTAGGCTTTGGGACTTCAGCATCTATGAACTCCTTCAGCCCATTGTCATCTAACACCGCCTCCATCCTATCCTTCCATGCAACATAATTCGAGCTGCCCTCAAGGGCATACTCCAATCGCAATCCATTGAAAGACATTTTGACTTCGACACCAAGAAAACACTGCTGCAAATTCGAATTCCACCAGCTCAAAACTCAACCGCTTCTGATCTGTGAGAACAAAGTATTTCTAGCACAGAGATCGACTGTAGGGGCATTTACTGGATATATCACCTTTCAAAGAAAGGATGGATCCAGAGGCTACCTGGCCCGCTTACAGACTCTGTCTACAGAAATAAATTGTAATCACTGTAATAGATCCGATGATCAATTTTGCTGCGATACCATGTAGAATTTTGAATAATAAATTTGAATTATTCACGAGATTATCCACTTCTGCTCACTATTTAAGCTTCATGCATAATACATAACCTCTTCTACAATTGATCATCAATATGCGGAAATAGAAACAGTCGCATGCGCACATAAACACAATAGTCAAGCACACATAAACACGGTATGTAATGGGGAAAGCTTACAGCTGAAAACCCCCAACTATCTGTATATTATAATGATAGAGAACATGTAACAATACATAGCACAAAGCTCCTCACAAGCTCTCAGCACTATCTCACATGCTACACACAAACTAGCTCGGATATGAACAAGTCACAAGTTCAAATCTCCTCCACTTGTCTGCCTGCCTCTACTGCGCAATCCAAGATGAATAATGATGAGATCCAAGTTCGAATCCCACTGGCTTGTACTGCGCAATCCTCATTGGCAATCTCAATCAATGTGTGTGCAAATCTCATGCACAGCTATAGTCACAGCTGATAGTAGACTCACCCTTTCACCCACCTCTAACACTGGTCTCCACTGAACTGTCCATGTATTGCAGTTAACTGATGTGTTCTTTAGTTGATTTATGAGTTAATAATTAGTGAATTAATTAATAATTAATTCACACCACTCATCACTAGTGTATTTTTCAGTTAGACTAAATACAACTAGTTCAACTAAATTAAACAGAACACAACTCCACCAACTGTCTCATCAACTCCACCAAACTCTGCCACATGAGTTCTAACTGAAGTCAACCATGCAATAGCTCAACTAACCCCTAGGAATAGCGTATTTCCTTCTGTCAGCTACATGTGCCACATCCAAGCATCAAATTGAAGTGCTCCAAGAGGATAAGATAATGTTTATAGTCCAAATATTATTAAGGGCTAATAATATTCGACTGATCTATTTTTAGACTGGCAATCTAAAATAGACTTCGCCCAATGTCTAAAAATAGAGGTCCATATATTTTTACCAACTTGACCAATCATCCATAAATAGCATCCTGCAGCTCATAGACCATGATCCATATGTCTAAAAATAGATATAGTCTAAAAATAGACTTTGCGACAAAAATAACCTGTGTGCCCACTTAGTGAAAGCGACTTCTTTTCACTAAGCTCCATCATCTTGTTGCATTTTCAAAAGCAAGACAGCGTGAGCAAAGGCAAGAAATTGGCTAAGTGTTGGTCGATTTTGTTCGGATCAGTGTGAGACAATTGGTAGAGTGAAGCGAACTCTTGTGAGAAGAGTGCATTATATTGTTTTATGATTCCTTGGTTGATTATACAATAAAGATAGAGGGGTTTTGAGCAGAAAGCATTCCACAGGAAAGATATATGTGTTGTGCGATTGATTTGCTTCTTTCTCTTACTTGGTGCGATTGTGCAATCGTGTTTAATTTCCGCAAATTAATTGTAGAAGGATTCAACATCTTTTTCTAGAATATTGCATGATTGGATTGAATCCATTGGTATACATATTGTTTGTATAATTTCTACATGGTGGGCATCCATTGAAGGATTTGGGCAAAGTTATCCATCATTGTGTTCCTCTGTTTCTCGAGGGCCTCCTAGAGCAATAATTTGATATGATCACCTGTTCTCTCGTCTTTTTTTCTTCCGCCATGGGAAGTAGTCGGGGTTTGTGAGGCTGGTCTTGCAAGGGTTCAACCAGATCGAGCCCTAACTCCTTATACCTTGACCTCGTCAGGGACATGCAAAGAAAAACAGAGAAAGAGAAGACCGCTCTGATACCATTGATCTGGATTTATGCAGGAACACAATAATATATAGAAATACACATAAACATAGAGATGCAGCGGAAATAAAACTTAATTTCATTAATATTAAAGAACTAAAATTTTCTTACAGACATAATGCAAATAAACTAGCTAGGTCGTTGGTAGCTTATATCTGAGAAGAGATGTTTCAGTTACAGACCTCTGAACTGTGTTACAATGAGGCTCGAAGGCATATTTATTTTATAGATGAAATCTCTTTCGGATTAATCACATCATTTGAATCGAAGGCCTTGGCCTCTGCCAAATTCCGCCCTAGGAAGTGGAATAGGTTCATGGATGATACTTGTGTCATCTTGCCCCATGGTCGGGAGAAATTAGATTTGTTCCTTGGGCACCTGAACGTGCTATTTGATTCCATCAAATTCACGATGGAAGTGGAGGTTGATGGTTGCCTCCCTTTCCTTGATATCCTTCTCTCAAGGAATGAGGATGCTTCCTTTCTCCCCAAGTTTTTCGCAAGAAGAATCATACGGAATAGTACCTCCATGATGGTTCCCATCATTTTCCAACTCAAAAATTTGGTGTCCTGTGTACTCTTGCGACTCGTACTCTTAGAATCTCTGACGACAACTCCTTGGAATTAGAGAAGTCCCATCTTCTTGACATTTTTGAAAATAATGGTTACAATAGATCTCAAGGTCTTAAATCCTTTCAAAAAGCATATAAAGGATTGAGTGGAAAATATACTCGAGTGGATCCTATTTCCAAGGTCCATTTCTTGTTTATCCAGGGGAAAACAGAAAATTTCCCATGTCCTTACAAGAAATAATGTCTCTCCTTCTTTCAAACCTCTATGCATTATTAAAAATTATCTTGGGTCTGTTAAGGACCCTATCAACCCTAAAGACATGAAAGGGGTTTACATGATTCCTTGTTCATGTGGAACTTCCTATATTGGAGAAACAGGTTGATCCATTAAACAGAGAATCCGGGAGCATGTTGTGGATATTAGACACAATCGGTCTCGTACCTCAGCTCTTGCTGAGCATGCAAAAAAATTATGCCACCATGTTTGTATTGATGACTCCAAAGTCGTTGCCAAAGTAGATCACTTCCACCATAGGAATTAAGGGATGCGATCAAAATTGAAAGGTATGCTAAGAATCTCAACCGTGATGATAGTTGGAAATTAAGTAAGAGCTAGACCTCGACTCTTGCTAGGTAATTTTTTTTTATTTATGTTATATATATATATATATATATACAATTAATTAATTAACTTATTTATTTATTTTTATTTTTATTTTTATTTAATTAATTAAATAATTTATTTATTTATTTCATTTTTTTTTTAAATTTTACCCCTTCCTATTTCTTATTATATTTAATTTAATTAAATAATAATTTATATAAAAATTTCTTAACCCATTTTTAATAAAAATTTTAATTTAATTAATTAGTTCATTATTTAATATTAATTCTTAACAAACTTTCTAATGACTAGCTCTTAACATCTAGTCTTAACGGCTAGTTCTTAACAACTAGTTCTTAATGACTATTTCTGGGCAATGATGCATCTCCACAATTTATTCATCAAGATCGATTAGTTTCTCCACATTGTCCTAAGGATGAACCACATTAGCTGGTTTGAAACGCTTATTTGACCAAATCCTAATGATGTGATTAATCTGAATGACATTTCATCTACATTATGGATCAAAAAAGTCTTAGATCTAACATGACATATTTAATGTTGAGAAACTATGGAAAACCCTAAACACCCAAAAACCTAACCCTAGGAGATGAAGCACCCAAAATATGGGACCCGTTTGGGTAAATTGTTACATCAACTTCTTGTGGACATAACTTTGGCATATGATCTTTGTTTGATGTGCTCAATGCCTCGTTAGAAAGATATATCTGAGGACTACAACTTTTGATGTGATCAAAATCAAAGTAAATGCCATGTTGCTCTTGGTTTTCCCAAAAAACTTCGTTTAGGGCCTTAAAATGGCTTTAGAAGTTCAAGACCGAAAAACTGCTAAAAATAGTAAACTGTGCTAAAAATGAAAAACTAAAAGAAATGATGGTGCAGGTCCAAGTGGCATAGGTGGGCGGCCACCAATATCCACCTAGATCATTCCTACCCCCTTAGGAAGAATTGGTCTCCATTGCGTTGAGTTCTTCCATGAGATGAGGAAAATTCTGCTGAACTTGGTCCCCGGTGAACCACTTGCCTTGGTGATGGTGTGTGGCCCATATCAGAACACGCGAAGCTTGCAGTGGGGTCCAACGAGGTGCTCCTAAAAATGTAGTCACACTTTTTCGCCCACCTGCAAGTTGTGTGGCACCCGATGTTGATCATGGCGCTACTTGTACTTCGAATTGAATTTATCCAAGATGTCATGGATCTGCTGGTGGACTTGTTGGTTGCGTTCAATAAACTTGGTTTCTTTATCAGCCTCAGACAGTACATCTATGGATATTGTCTGTGTGGTCGCATGAGGTATGGTAACATTAGGCGATGACGCGCCCGGGGCCAGATCAATGAAGTGCTTGACCTGACAGTTTAGAGGAACCTCTGTAGGTGAGAAAAAAATGTCCTCGTATTCCTCCATGACTTTGTCCATCTGTTGTTGTCATGCAGGGGAGCCCTATTTTAAGGTTGTGACCATAATATTCTCCTTGCTTTGTGGGAAAATTGTAATGAAAAAAAATTTCCTGGTTTGGGAAACAATCTTACTATGTTGTTTTGCAGTAGTCAAAGAAATGGCAGGGGAGGCTACTACCTCCGTTATCCTATATAATTTATTTCCCAAAGTAATAACAAAAGAGTGAGACCTAGACTCATACACAGCATGTCGCTTCCACAAGTATGGTTCGCCCACTAATACATCAAGAGGAGAAACATCACACAGTACCTCATCCGTGAATGGCTTGATGTTGTACGGAAGGCGGTACCGCTGGCAAACGTGGAGATCTCTTCCTTGGTGAAACCACCCGATGGTATACGACTGCAGGTGTGCTATGGTTGGTAGGCCAAGCCGCTTCATGACCTCTATTGAAATGAAGTTCTTTTGGCTTCCACTATTAATAAGGAATTGCAGTGGAGAACCCTTCACCTACATTTGTGAATGGAAGAGGCACCCCCCTCCTCTCAATCCTTGGGATCCTCCCTTTAGAGCTTGGTGGTGGCAACAATAGCACTAGGATCTGCATCAATGATCTGATTCCCTTTTTCATCGCACTTGTCTGGTTCTGACTCAAGATCAGAACATGCATCTGATTCAGGTGCCTTTAGTTTGGACACCAGCGACTATTTGGCCCGACACTCGTTTGTGTTGTGAGTGGGGTTGTTATGAAATTCACGCCACTTCCCCGTGTCCTTCTTTGGATTTGTGGTGTTGTTCTGAGTCGCCCTGCTTTGGATTTTCCCCTTGTTCTACTGTTCGAGGCTCATTTCCATGGCTTCGGATTTGCAGATCCAAAGTCTCGCTTCTTTTGTTTAAATTTTTGCTCGATCTCGGCGGCATAGCGATATGTTGTGCCAAGCGAGGTAATGTCAAGGAACTCCATTTCCTCATAAATATATCTATGAAATAGTTGTATTACTTGAGTACCAAATGTCTCTCTGAATCTTTAATACCCAACTTTGTGCGCAGGTTATGGAACAAATTCATCAGTTCATGCGCATCTTGATCCCTTTGTTGCCACAACGTGGTCCATTGGATGTACCTGTGCTCATAGCTCCCCACAGGGTAATATTGTTCCTTGATGTCGTATTGGAATGAATTCCATGTGGGTGCGACCAAGAACAGAGAGGGTTCCCTCTTGTCCTTTTGCTCACAGTTGGTTTCCCACTAGTATTTGACATGGGGCGGGGGCTTTGAGGAGTGAAAAATTAATCTTTTATCAGTGAAAGAAATCATGGACCGAAAAATACCCTTCCAGCAAATTCAACCATCTATCTACGACGTCTGCATCTATCTCGCCTTCAAAGACAGGAATGTCAAAGTTTACTTGTACATTGAAAGGAGTGGCGCCTCCAAAGTGGCTGCTGGATGTAGATGTGTCGTCGGTGGGTAGCTGTTGAAGGATCTGGGCAAAGTTATCCATCATCGTGTTCCTTTGTTTCTCGAGAACCTCCTCGAGCAATAATTTGATACGGTCTCCTTATCCCTTGTCTTTATTTTCTTCCGCCATGGGAGGTCATCAGGGTTTGTGAGGCTGATTTTGCAAGGGTTCAACCAGATCGAGCCCTAACTCCTTATACTCTGACCTCGTTGGGGACATGCAAAGAAAACCAGAGAAAGAGCATACTACTCTGATACCAGTGATCTGGATTTATGCAGGAACACAATAATATACAGAAATAAACATAAACACAGAGATGCAACAGGGATAAAACTTCGTTTCATTAATATCAAAGAACTGAAATTTGCATACAGTCAGAATGCAAATAAACTAGATAGGGCACTGGTAGCTTATCTATGAGAAGAGATGTGGCGGCTACAAGCCTCTGAACTACGTTAAAATGAGGCTCAAAGGCCTATTTATTGTTGAGAAACAATGGAAAACCTAAACACACAAAAAACTAACCCTAGGATATGAAGCGCCAAAACTATGGGCTCCGTTTGGGTAAATTGGTACATCAACTTCTCAGGGACGTAACTTTGCCATATGATCTTCGTATGATGCACTCAATGCCTCGTTAGAAATATCTATCCTAGGACTACAACTTTTGATATGAGTAACATTGAAAGAAATTCCATGTTGCTCTCAGTTTTCCCAAAAAAATGTCGCTTAGGGCCTCAAAACAGCTCCGGAAATTCAGGAACCGAAAAACTGCTAAAAATAGTAAACTATGTTGAAACTGAAAAACTGAAAGAAATGATGGTGGGGTTCCAAGTGGAATAGGTGGGTGGCCACCAATATCCACCTGGATGAGAGGTACATGCCTCGCTAAGAGGGAGTGTTTATTTTTGTAGCTTGGGAGGTACTCCAAGCCCTAAGGTTCAGGGTTTGGAGGGAAAAGCACCACAAGGGTCACTTGTGGGCTTGGAACCCAAGTATGGGGTTTGTACCCAATCGTGTTTGAGGAATTTTTGAGAGCACATTTATACATATGGCAGCATGAGACAATAAAGGGCGGAAAGGAGAATCCAACACTTTGTGAATCATCAAATTCTGAGTTGTGGAAGTGGAGAAATAAATTTTTGACATTGACAAATAATTATTTAGTATTCAAGTCATGTAGGCTTAAAGTAATTGTGCCCAAAAGTCATGTCTCTTCATAATTCATGGAACCCTTGTGTTATATATAAATATAAGGTGAGCACAAGTCATTTTATCATCTAAAATTGTGCAACAAACTCTAGGAAAGGGTTCATATTTCTCTGCCTAGCCGTAGCGATCCAAGAAGAGGTAAGTGAAGGAATTGGGAGGTTGTTTCAGGAGGCTGAGGAGCTGTCTAAAGGGCTGAAACCCAGATCATGGAAGCTGAGAGGCAGGGGGGGTATCTTAAGGGTGTTTGGGTGGAGGAATAGCCCTTAGAAGGGTTGCCTCAGTCAAGGAACAGCTTGTTGTAGCAAGCCGCAATGGGAAAGAGGAGGTCAGAGGGTTGAATGGGGTTGGAACAACCCAGCATTGAAACCAAGGCTTTCCTCCCCTCTTAGAAAGGCAGCCACAATGTTGGAGGGTTATTCTGGCCAGATTAGAGGATTGTTAGGGACTGTTGTTAGAGTGCCCTAACCAGTCCAGTAGTGCAACAACCTAAGTGCCCTAAAACAATGAGTTGGAGAATGCTTATTGGAGTAGCCTTTGATGTTTATTGGGTCAAGGAAGTGACTAGAATTGGATCATATTTGGAGCAACCTGTGGGATCCAATTTGGAGGCTTGTTTGAGTGACCACGAAAAAAAGAGAGCGAGAGTTTGGTATCGAAGTGCAACAACTTGACGGACAAAGGTGGCTGCTAACCTAGAAGTTTGGAGCTCAAGAATTATCCCTACCCAGAGAGAAGATTGTATCAGCCTGTGTACACTCTAAAGACGTGACTTGCGACAGTGTTAGGTGGCAGCCCTCCTGGAGTCTCGATGTCTAGTGGCCTTGATGGACTAAGGCACTACTAGTGAGCAGTAAAAAAGGGAAGGACTAGTAAGATGAGATGCGACATCAAGTTTGTCATTGTATCTTGTATACCATAGACTATTGTATTATTCAAATTTTGGTTTAATATAACGAATATTGGTGATTGCACATTATTGTACAATTTTGTTAAAATTGTGTATATTTGTGCATATGTAATTTATTGCTTTATATTTATGTTGTGCAAAGTAGTTCATGGTTGAGATTCTTGGTTTGGTAGCATCAGTGATTTTAAGACTCTAACCTAGACCCAAGGTCGTGGAAATTCAACATGGCATGAGAGCCTATCTGAGCTACTTTGAAAGTCAGTGAACCTGAGTTGTGCGCAACAAAGTACAACGCAAGAGGGAGTTGGTCACATTGTAAGTGAAGGGCTCACTACAATGTCGAAGTTGCAAGAAGGTTTTCGGTATGAGGATAGGTTAGAAGGATTGTCCAACTATACTCCTTAAAAGAACATTTAAGTATTTGTTATCTATTAATGATATATTGTCAAGCATTTCAATTCTTTTGTTGCAAGTTTTATAATCTCTGTGATTTAGTATACTAGTTGGACTTATTACTTCGGGGTTCTTGTTAGACTTTTAGAATTTACTCTAAGAATTTATTTTCCATGGGAAATACACAAGTTTTGAGAAAATATTGGGATTTTTCAAACATGGCCAATGCTTGCATTATCAAGTACCTGAAGCCCCAAAGAAGAGATAAATTTATGTCCTTTCTACTCACATAATATCACACCTCAACTTTCTCTTTATTATTATTGTTAACTTAAATTGCTTAGTGTGATGATACCCTTTTAGATTTTTAGAACACATAAAAAATTGACTATTCCATAGGAACCTTGATATATGAATTTTAGCAAGTGTTTCTATCCAACTCCATTTCAGTACCAAGCAACATATCACTTGTCAATGGCCACTCAATGATACATCTAGAGGGAGTAAAGCAGATTCAGTTTTGACCTTATATGATTAACCATCAATTATTGCGAACATTGAAAACTACCAGTTTTCCAAGGGGGTTTATCGATGCAATTATCCTATAACCAACTAATAATATGCAATACATTTATTAAAAATTTCCATCTAACTCAAAGATGCCAAGATTACTTTTAAATACCAAAAAAAAAAAAAAAATCATTAGGCCAATACTACTATAACTAGAACAACTTACAAATGGATGTCATCACCTTCTTGTTCTTTAATATTTATCCATAAATGGTAGGCCTATGGCAGGTTGGTTAAATAAACATGTATACACATCATGGAATAAGAACAATATTGTCTCTCATAGATCGTAAAACATTTCTATATAGGAAGATTATGGCTCATTCAAAATAGAGGTTTTGTATTCTTACAATGTTGTAGTTTGGAAACTATTCTTCACATATCCACTACCATTCACAACAAAGAACAACCAAATACTCTGAAATTAAGAAAATATAATGTAAAATTGATTCATCATGGAAGAGGAATCAACTACACAATGTTGCTATGACAATGTTTAATACAACTCAAATATCGTTGTAGGTAATTGGCAATACCACCCACAAAGAATAAAAGGACCAATAGAAGATTTCAACACTATGGTGAGTGGTAATGAGTTAGTGAAGTTTGCATCTACTACCAAGACATAATATTTAAGCAATAAATGCACTAAAATATATAATGACAATTAAATGCATCATAATCAACATAAAATTTTTGTTTTGCTTAGGAAATTTCTTACAAATAGTGACTTATGCATGCCCATAAATCCCAAACATTATTTTTCACTAAAACAATTGTAGATATCCATGTCTCAATGACACCTTTGCTCTATGGACAAACTCCAATGTTTTTTCCTCCAATTTTCAAACTAGTTACACTCTTTCAAACTCTCATCTTTACTCCTCTAGCTTCACAATTTCTCTTTGCATATCCCCATTGATTTCCTTCTTCACCATAACCTTCATTTTTTAATGGGTTGTCTTCCATAGGCTAACTATCACAATGGTTTATTTCAATTTCCAAGAACATTTGCCAAACTTTGAAAAAGAAAAAAATGACATGCTTATTACAAATTAAAACAAAAAGGTGATAGATTAATTCAAATCGTCTATAGATCAAAATAGTTAGGGAAAGTATAAAATTGGTTGATTTTGGAGTTGGAAGTGATAGTAACAACAACGAACTTTCTCCAATTCAAAGCATGAAAATGTATTTGAGTCTTCTTAATCAGCTATTGAATTCAAAGTATGAAATTGTAATTAAGGCTTTTTAATAAGTTTATGTTAGGACTTGATCTAGTTAATTGTAAAATTATTGATTTTTTTTATAAGAGCAAGGATGTTAAATTCTAGCAAAAATTTAGCGAAAATGGTGGTGAATATATCTCAAACGAATTCAAAGACTTCTATAGCAAAGAAGTAATTCGAAGATAACTCATAGTGCCTCAAAACCCACAAAGCATAATGGGGGTTGCGGAGAGAAAGAACAGAACGATCGTGGGTGTTGCACGAGCTATGTTGCATGACCAGGGGCCTACTGATGCACTTGTGGGCGGAAAGCATGCAACACTACAGCTTTATGTGCAAAATCGTTGTCCTCATAAAGTACTTGGCATGAGTACACTCGAAGAAGTTTTTATCGGTAAGAAGCTTGATATTTCTCATTTGAAAGATTTTTTGTCTCATCTCGTTTACATTCATGTGACAAAGGACGCCAGGGGAGAAGTTGGAGCCAACTCGCAAAAGTTGGGATATTTGTGGGGGTACACAAAAACACCCCATAATTATCGTGTGTATTTTCCAAATAGTCGAATGATCGTGGTGCGATCGGATATAAAATTCAATGAGGTGAAATCCATGAAGTTGTCGCTTGAGAGTGAGCTACACTTGCATGCGAGAGGAGGAACTTCTTGTTCCCAAAGATGAGCCTCTAGATGTGGATCAACCACGGGAGGAGGATCATGGAGTGGAGGAGTCCACTCATGCAGAACCAAACATACGAACCGGCAGAAAGCGTACCACGTAAGCCGAGAGACCGAAGCTTGATGTGGCATAGAATGTAGGAGTCCCTACATCACAGTACGAGAGAGACAATACCTAACCGATTTATCTGGATACATGGCTCTTATGAGCAAGTGTATCATGACAAGAGCCATCTTCTTTTGAAGAAGCGGTGCGCAGAGCCCACATGGGTAGATGCTATGGTGGAGGAGTATGAGTCCATTGTCGAAACATAGTGCTTGGGAGATTTGTTTCTAAAGGCAGGTAGGTAAATCAATTGTAAGATCAAGATGGATCTACAAGGTAAAGCAAGTCGCTGATGGGAGCATCGAGAAGTATAAGGCAAGATTTGTTGCCCGAGGCTTCTCGCGGATCAAGGAGATTGATTATGAAGAAACCTTTGCACCGTTGCACAGTATTCTTCCATAAGGACCATCCTTACTCTCTCAACGCAGATGGGTTGGCACATTCATCAAATGGATGTGAAGACTTCGCTCCTTAATGGGATCATTGAGGAAGAGGTGTACATTGAGCAGACTCTAAAGGATTTGAGATCTTTAGCAGCGAGTCACATGTGCGAGACTTAAGAAGAGCGTTGTATGGGGTCGAAGCAAAGCACCACGTGCTTGGTACACACGGATCGACAACTATTTCACTGGACTTGGCTTCACCAAGAGTGAGGCAGATGAAAACCTGTACCAAATTGTGGTGGAGGGTAATCTTTTAATCATTGTTCTTTATGTTGATGATTTAATACTAACGGGTGATGAGCAGTTGATACACTCATGCAAGACAGATCTTGCAAAGGAGTTTGAGATGAAGGATTTGGGTCTCCTTCATTATTTCCTTGGATTGGAAATATGGCAGTGAGAAGGTGAACTGTTTGTGTCTCAAGGCAAGTATGCTTGGGAGATACTTGGTAAGTTTCACATGGAGGGCTGTAAGCCCATGGATACTCCTCTTCCAGGAAACTAGAGGAAAGAGGATGCTACATCGGCAGAGGTAGTGGATGCCACTGTTTACCGATATTTGGTGGGTTCACTCATGTATTTAGTTAATACAAGACAAAACATATGCTATGCGGTGAACCAACTTTCTCAAGCGATGGTTAAGCCTACCAAGCTCTTTTGGAAGGCAGGCAAGCATGTCCTTAGGTATCTCGAGGGCACATCTGAGTATAGCTTATGGTACAGACAGACGGATGAGGTGACGTTACATGGCTTCACGGATGCAGATTGGGTAGTCAGCCCAACAGACAGAAAGAGCACATCAGGAGGGGTTTTCAGTATCAGATCTACAACAGTTTCTTGATACAGTAGGAAACAAAGTTCCATGGCACTCAGTTCAGTGGAAGCAAAATACATGGCAGCAAGTCAAGCTTCATGTGAGGCTATCTGGATGAGGAAGATCCTGGTCGGTTTGTTCGGCTCACATTTAGATCCTATAGTGATACATTGTGATAATCAGAGTTGTATTAAAATCTCGATTAATCTTGTGTTTCATGATAGATCTAAACATATTGATATCCGATATCATCATATCAGAGATTGTGTGCAACGGAAGATCATGCTTCTTCAGTACGTTCTACGAAAAATTAGGATGCAGAAATTTTGACGAAGGCGCTCGGCAGGAGCAAATTCGAATACCATAGAGGCAGGATCGGGGTGAATGATAGTCCCTATCTTGTTGAGAGGGAGTGTTGAGATTCAAAAAGATGATGAGCTTAGTGAAAATTAAGCACCTTCACTAAGTGGGGCCTGTAGGCTATTTTTAGGTGTATGTCTATTTTTAGACATGTTGAGCATATTTTATAAGTTGCAGGATGCTATTTGTAGATGGTTGATCAAGTTGGAAAAATAGATGAAATTCTATTTTTTAGAATATTGGGCGAAGTCTATTTATAGATCCTCAATCTAAAAATAGATGCATGTCGATTATTAATAGCTCTTAATAATAAACCGACAATAAATATCAACTTATTCTCTTGGAGCCCTCCGACAATTAATATCAACTTATTCTTTTGGAGCACTTTATTTCAGTGAACAAATTTGACAAATCAGTGGGCTGAAGGAATTACGTGATTCCTAGGGTTATTGGTGGCTCATGCATGCAGAACTCAGTTAGAATTGAAGTGGCAAAGTTATGACAGAGTTGGAAGAGTAGTTACGGGAGTTGTTATTCAATTTAACTTAGTTAATGGAGTTAAACTCAGTTGAGCTAGTTGTATCTAGTCTAACTGAAATATACACTAGTGAGAGTTAAGTGAATTAATTAGTTAATTAATTCACAACTACTAACTCACTAACAACTGAACAAATACAACAGTTAACTACAGTGCATGTTAGTTCCAGTGGAGACCCAGTGAAGAGATAGGTGAAAGGGTGAGATGGACTATCTGTTGTGACTATAGTGATGCATTCAATGCATCTAACACACATTAGAGTTGCCAATGAGGATTGCACAGTCAAGGCATGACCAATTCGAATTCATTTAGGGGTCTTCTTCAATAGGGATTGCGCAGTGGAGGCAGGCTGTCAGGAGGCGAGAAATTGGTGCATAGAGATGCAAATTTCTGCATGACAGTGTGTAATGATTGTTGATTGTACTGAGAGCTCAATGTACTAAGCTTTGTATGAGATTATTACGTGATTCCATTGATATACATAATATATGATAGTTGGCGTTTTTAGCTTTAATATTTCCCGTTAAACAACTGTGTTATGTGCGATTGAATTTATTCACATGTGTTTGCAATTGAATTTTAAATTTCCGCAAGTTTAACAGTGGAAGGATTCTATATTTAGCAAGAAGATACATATTGTTAGATCAGGACGATTCAGTAATACATCAGTATTAATAAATTTCTACAATGACAATTAAATGCACCATAATCAACAAAAAAATTTGTTTGCTTATGAAATTTCTTACAAATAGTGACTTATGCATGCCCATAAATCCCAAACATTATTTTTCACTAAACAATTGTAGATATCCATGGCTCAATGACACCTTTGCTCTATGGACAAACTCAAATTTTTTTTCCTCCAATTTTCAAGCTAGTTACACTCTTTCAAACTCTCATCTTTACTCCTCTAGCTTCACAATTTCTCTTTGCATATCCCCATTGATTTCCTTCTTCACTATAACCTTCATTTTTTAATGGGTTGTCTTCCATAGGCTAACTATCACAATGGTTTATTTCAATTTCCAAGAACATTTGCCCAAATTTGAAAAAGAAAAAAATGACATGCTTATTACAAATTAAACAAAAAGGTGATAGATTAATTCAAATCATCTATAGATCAAAATAGTCAGGGAAAGTATAAAATTGGTTGATTTTGGAGTTGGAAGTGATAGTAATGACAACAAAATTTCTCCAATTCAAAGCATGAAATTGTATTTGAGTCTTCTTAATCGGCTATTGAATTCAAAGTATGAAATTGTAATCAAGCCTTTTTTATAAGTTTATGTTAGGGCTTGATCTAGTTAACTGTAAGATTATTGATTTTTTTATAAGAGAAAGGATGTTAAATTCTAGCAAAAATTTAGCGACATATTGAAGAGGTTTTTAATTATTTATCATGTTTTTATCTAAGTCCAATAAATCATTTCTATTTGAAGAAAAGCACAATAAGTGGTCAGTGGTGATTACTAATACTAAATTCTAACAACACAAACATTAATGATAGAAATAATGCACACACTCATATGATTCCCTATAAAAATATATTTATGAAAAATACTAATATCTATTTATCTATTTCACATTACAAAACTGATTTATATTATATATTTATCTACCTACCAAATATGCAATTATTTAAAACAATCCAAGTTTATGAAACTTGAATTTTCTATCTTCTAAAGTTGTAACTTTGGTTTCAAATAAGTAAAGCACCTTCACATGAAAAAAACTAGATAGCCACAAAGTACATGATGCTAAAAATAAAGGAAACGATGCATTTCCCAAAATAATTCCATATATATGTCAACCAACAAAAATAGAATAGTGAAATAAAAACTAAAACCAAGCATGTTGGTCTTCCAACAAAAACTAGTTAGAAAATAAACTACAAGCCCCATTTATTTGGGAGAAAATGCAAAAAATCAAACAAGGCAAAGTTGAAAATGACCAAAATGATAAAATACTAGTAATGTGAAATAAACGAAAGTAACAACAATTATAATCATGGATATCATAGGATAGATAACATATGAATTGAAATAAAATTAAGAGAGACTCAAGAGTTAATGATACCAAACCACGAATCTTAAAATTGAGAGTGAATGGAGAGTTAATGATACCAAACAAGGAATCTTGCAATGGTTGAAAACAAGATACAAGTATGACAATGATAGTTGTATCCTCACAACACTACAAGCATGCTTTAATGTTCAAAATCTCCTTTGGTTGCTACTTGGCACAACATAACTTTTACATCATTTCTTTGTATCCCACTTGTATCCTCACAACACTACAAGCATGCTTTAATGTTCAAAATCTCCTTTGGTTGTGTCACTACTTGGCACAACATAACTTTTACATCATTTCTTTGTATCCCACTGGGGGTAATTGTATTTTTCACTATTCACTAAGCCTAATCAATTTCTAAATAGCTAGCCCAAATATACACTAAAATTCAATGATAATTCCCCTTTAAAACTTAATTAGCAAGATTTCTCTCACAACACCAACTTCCTAAAATTGCTATGCATGTGCATAAGACATGATAAACAATTTTATGCAACTATGACTACAAAACTTGAAATTTTTAAATAACTCAACTTGATATTAAGGAACACACAAATGAAAGAAATCACTAATTCTCTACAAATATGTTACACACACACACAAATGAAAGAAATCACTAATTCTCTACAACTATGTTAAAAAGAAAACAAACATTAACAAACCACAATTATACACACACACACACAATGAAAAAAATCATTAATTCTCTACAAATATGTTAAAAAGAAAACAAACATTAACAAACCACAATTAACACACACACAAATGAAAGAAATCACTAATTCTCTACAAATATGTTAAAAAGAAAACAAACATTAACAAACCACAATCACACACACAGCACAGCTTGAGTGGTCCTAACGATTAAGTGTTTTTCCTTTTAAAAGATTACATATTCAAAACCAAAAAAAAGTAGAGTATATATCCCTGCATTCCGTCAGCAAGACCTAGCAGCTCTTTGACTGCACAACACCCTTCCATCAACAAGAATTCAAGCTTTGCAAGGCCACGAAGCAGTGATCTTACTGTTTTCGGCAATGCTCCAATCTTCAAACTGTGCGAGGCTAGGAAGCCCAGTTATCTTCTCTAATGAACGACAATCCCTTCAGGTGCAGTGATGTTAGTGTTGTGGGCAATGCTCCAATCTCCACTAGATCATCACAACCAGAGAGATCGAGGTTTTCAAGGACTGGGCAAACACCACCACCAAATGATATTTCAGTTATTCTCGTCTTTGACAGATTTAACCGTCTGAGTATAGGCATGCACTTGTCAATAGAAGAAGAGTCCAATCTGCGGCCTCCTTGAACCTTTTCTATACTCGCAAATGGCATTACACCACCCATCGGGCATTCCTCTAAATTCAAATATATAAGATTATCCAACACCCTGACATCTGGCAGGTTCTCTATTTCCTTACACCCCTTCATGTACAGATATCGAAGCTTTGCAAGGCCACGGAGGCCCCTTACTTTCTTTAATGCACGGCACTTCGACAATCTCAATGCTGTTAGCGTTGTGGGCAATGCTCCAACCTCCACTAACTCATCACAATCATCGAGATTGAGGTATTCAAGGTCGGGGCAAACACCTTCACCAAATGTTATTTCAGTTATTCTGGTCTTCGACAGGTCTAAGGATTTGAGTTGAAGCATGCACTTGTCAATAGAAGAGTCCATCAATCTGCGGCCTCCTTCAACCTTTTCCACACTCGCAATCGGAGAATTTATTAACAAGGATGCCAACGGTTTCAACTCGCCAGCCAAGTCGGTGAAATATTTCAATTTCCCCGAGCAGAGTCCCAATTCCTTCAATTTCGTTAGCTTACCGAGTGAATGCGGCAAGGTTTCCAACGAAGGGCTGGATATAGCCAGATTTTCCAAATTGCTGAGATCTCCAATGGCATTTGGCAGTTCTTTTAAATTTGTGTTCAACAAAATTAGTTCTTCCAGGAACTGCTGACGTGTGACTTGGGAAGGCAATATTTCCATTTTGCGACACCCAGAAAAGTCTACTCTTTCAAGCGTGCTAACATTCTCTAGTGTTTGACAAGTGAGGATCAAGTCCCTGCAGCCCCTCAAATCGAGATGTTTGAGTCGAATCAAGTTCATGGAGTATGGCAGCATTTTCAACTTCCAACACTGCTTCAGAATAACGTTTTGGAGATTTGTTAAATCCCCAAAGGATTCCGGCAGCCTCTGCAAATTCCTGCACCTTGACAAATTGATATATTGGACCTGTTTCAAATTTCCAATGGAAGCCGGCAGTGTTTGCAATTCCGTGCACAATGACAAGTCAATATGTTGGAGCATTGCTAAATTACCAAATGAGGGCGGCAGCGTTTGCAAATTCCAGCACTGAGACAAGTCAATATGTTGGAGGTTTGTGAAATTCTCCAGAGAGTCTGGCAACGACTCCATTCCTGCCCTGAGTCTTAAGTGCTTCAACGAGCAGAGATGAAAGAACTCGTCAGGCAATGTTCCACTAAAGTCGTGCAGTTCAATCTTTTGCAGGTACTTGAACTGCCCTATTGACTTTGGTAACTCCAAAAGGCCAACACTAATCTTCAGCTCCCTCAACTGAAGAGGTGCCTGCATTACACACTGAAAATGTTAAAATGAATATCTAGAAACTATACTACCACCACCACCTGTTAGGGCTATACACTTTTAACTAAATTGAAAAAAAAACTTTAGATGTACCTCAGATTCAGTGTTCCACAAGGTGCCCAACATCTGGTCCTCTTTTGCGCGCCACCATTCCAATTCCAAGACTCTTAGATTCTTTGTTGTTAGGGCTATACACTTTTAACTAAATTGAAAAAAAAACTTTAGATGTACCTCAGATTCAGTGTTCCACAAGGTGCCCAACATCTGGTCCTCTTTTGCGCGCCACCATTCCAATTCCAAGACTCTTAGATTCTTTGTTGGAATCCACGAAGGTAGGCAGGAGTCTGAACTATTCCTTTGAATCCACGAAGGTAGAGAGAGAAATGGATCTATCTCACAGCGAAGCCATAGAAGTTCTGGGTGTGTCATCGCCTTGAATATCCTTTCCAAACAATTCGCTGTAGCTCTCAGTAGCTGCAAACCGCTCATATCAACCATACGATCTTTAAACTTCAAAGGACTTTGGGACGATTCGCCAGATACTTGTTGAATCATGGTAAGTCCGCGCACCTAAATTGTCACAGTGAAGTAGTTAAATTTTTTCATATCCATTTGAATTTGGTAGAAAACAAGATTGACATATTTGTGAAGATCAGAATAGCGCAACATTTTCTCTAACCAAAACACAACATGATGTCTAGAGCTTTGAACACCTACCGTGGATGGAGTGGGCACATTCCGAAAGAAGCTGTCAGTTGGGCACCAAAGACGACGTGGGCATCCAGGAAGCTCCGCCAATTCTCTACCCAGGTCCCGCAGGTGATCGTGCATTCTTATACAGTTTTTTTCGTCCAACGTCACAAGGCACTTGCTCTCTAGAGCCCTAAGACCAAGCGATCCATTCCAGCCAGATCCATCCCATAGTATTATGGCTGTATCCCTGTTTATTCCTATAAAAAAACAGGCAATATCTAAGAATATTTCTCTTTCCTGTTCATCAAGACTGTCATAGCTAATCTTAAGTTTATTTTTTATTTCCCTGGGAAGCACTTGGGATAGTTTGAGCAATTGGTCTTCCCAAAACTCGCGGCTTTCAGAGTACAATAGCGCCCCAATCACTTTGAGAGACAATGGCAACCCCTGGCACGCCTTTAAAAACTCTCCAACCAAATCTTTATACTCCACAGCAGGACAAGGATGGTTGAAGGCATAGGAGCAAAACAGTTGTTGAGAATATTGTAGATCAAGTCCTTTCATCATGTAAATGGATGACTCTTCTATCCTTGCACATTTTCTAAGAACGTCCCAATTGCGAGAAGTAAGCAAAATTAAACTATCTGAGGGAAGGACATCCTTTAAGGGTGAAAATAAAGCACCCAGCTGCTCAGCATCATCCACGTCATCTAAGACTATGAGAGATTGATGACAGTAGAGACGATCTTTTAACGTTGCTATACCTTGATCAACATTATGCATTACCTGATCCCCTCCGGTCAACTCTTTATAAAGTTCACTCTGCAAGGATGGTAGACGGCACCTAGCTGCAGCGTCTCTAACGTCATGTAAAAAACAGGACCGCTGGTAATCTGATCTCTTTGTGTTGAAGAAAAATTTTGCCAGGGTGGTTTTCCCCACCCCACCAAGACCCACAATCCCAACAATATTGGGTCCCCCTCTGTTTTGCTGCTGCTCCCATAACACCGTTCTTTCAAATTGTCTTAGCCTTTCATCCAATCCAGTTGGATGTGTGGCCACCTGCAATGGCGGTTTTCTAACCCTTTTCTGCACTTGTCGCGCTACTTCGTCCACGAGCTCGCCTTCGTCGCTGAGCATTAGCAAAAGAACAAGCAAAACATATGTATTTAAAGATTCGTTTATGAATACAGCTAATTATTCAAAGATAAAGGGTAAGGATAATCCTTTGAGGAGAGAGAGAAAACAGTAGGGGACAAAGTTTTTCTCGAATCGCTCGGAGAGCTTTGTTGGTCTAGCCATGGATGGAAGAAATGAAAAAGCCCATAATCTTTTGCACAGGAGATTGAACATGATTTTGAACAAGTTAGCAACGGCCACTGACGGGATGATTATAGCGGTGTAGAGAAGGATTGAAATGGAAGAGCATCAGATGCAAATCAAGACACAATTGTTGGAAGCGAAGCTCGTTTTGCTGGAATAAAATTTGAAAAAATAGAAATGGAATGCAAGACAGGAATGAAAAACCAAAAAAGAATACAGCTAAGGGAATACAGAGAATGAGAGATAGGAGTACTAACCCATTACAAGCCTCCAACTCGAAACCGCTTATAGATGAAGCCTGAGACAGTGCGTTTCTCCATGCCGCAAGTGTGTCCCGGTCGTATCTCCCTTTCCTTTCATGACTAATTAGGGCTTGAGCATAAAATTTATCTGTCTCTTTCCACCGGAAAAATCTCAAGGCTGGAGTATACAATATTCTAGCTATGCCCGTCCACCTGAGAATTCGCAAAGCTGGAGCATACACTCTATCGATGCCCGTCCACCGTACAATTCTTAAGACTTGAGCATATACATACCTCTCATTGTTGTGGTTGCCCTGGTTCGTCCACCGTAGATCAGCAGGTTTAACTTTGTAGAATACCGGAATAACTGTAGCAGCCCCTGACTCCATCGACTTTAACATTAGGACGAGTTCGTCGAGACACCATCTTGATTCAGCGTATCCAGGAGAGAAAATAGCCACGTGAACTGAGGCGGTTGCTATAGCTTCTTCTATTTGGGGGTTTATTTTTTCTCCGCGTTGCAGTTCCGGCTGGTCAAGAAACACTCTGAATCCATGGGAAAGAAGACGGCGGTACAGATGGCTCGCGAAAGTTTTCTTAACATCGGTGCCACGATGATTTATAAAAATCTGGTAGCTGTAATTGCCGTGGGAAGATGCAGAGGTAGAGGTGGAGGCGGAAGAGGGAGCGAGTGTTGTAGCCATTGTTAGGAATGCAGGGATACACTGAGAAATGAAATGATAAAGATGAGAAGGGTAACGCTAAGACAGTTTAACAAGTGAAATATAGTTGTGTGGCTCTGCTCAATAAAACCTTAGCTTAACGACTGAAATCTAGCCAATACAACGAAAAGAATGGTTGCCTCCCAGTTTAGGGGTAATGATTTTGGAGTAGTCTACCCAGGCAATGTTTTAGCCTGGATGGTAGTTTTTTGCCTGAATCCGGGCAACTTAAATTCAAGAAATCAGGTACTTGCAATGTTTGAAATCCATTTTTGAGGTTGGAAATGGATTCAGCACTACCAAAATCCCTTAGGGCACTCAAAATACTTAAGTTTAACAACTGTAAACATGATTCTGATGAAATCTTTGCCTGATTTTTTAAAAATCTTTGCCGGAGTCCGGGCTAAAACGTTGCCTGGAAACGACAGCCCCAATGATTTTGACCCTGCAACTCTGCAACGAAGTCGATAAGGCCGTGAATGGTAGGCAGGAAAAGTATAGAGAGGTCCGCAACTTGATGCATCTCCGGCCCCACCTTCGTCGCCCACTTCCTAAAGAGTCGATGGAGTGTGTGACAGGTGCGTCTCAGATTTATAGGAGGGTCTGTAATTTATTTAATTTATGCATCATGATTCGTGCACACTGACCATTTGCAAAACTTCAAACGAGTTGTTTTCAATGCGACTCTTTGAAGGTTTGTCTGGTAAAAAAAATTTGGCCCCTCAAGACCTTAGACGCGTTTAAATGAGCAGTCATTTAATACAATTATTCGCTTAAGGTCTTTTCCCTGAGTTGTGAATAAACAATTATTCCTAATTGTGGGTACCTCACTGCTTTATTGGTTCCATCCTATTTATTTTAGTGAAAAAAATAAAAATAAAATATTGTTGTTTTGAAAAGTAGACTACTTTAACACTACACTGCATTAAATCTCATTAAATCTCATTTTAAAGTTTATTTCAGAATAGATCAAAATAATTTAAAATAGCTGAATTAACTATTTGCACTTTTTTAAAGGGTTCAAACCGTTTTAGATTTATCATTGAAAATTAACGGAGGAGTGATTGAATCTCATTTTAAAGTTTATTTCAAAATAATTTAAAATAGCTGAATTAACTATTTGCACTTTTTTAAAGGGTTCAAACCGTTTTAGATTTACTATTGAAAATTAACGGATTAAGGGAAAAAAATAAGGAGACGACAGTGATTGATGGGACGAATTTTGTTTTCTCTTGCTTAAAAAAGAAAAAGAGATTTATTTAAAATTTTATTTTACATTTAATGAAGATAATTGTTTTTTTCCATCTCAAAATGATTTTATTTTAAAAAATAAGAAAATTATAGGTGAATTGGTTTAGATAGGGAGATGACAGTGATTGATGGGACAAATTTTGTTTTCTCGGGCTTAAATAAATGAAACGAATTTGTTTTTCTCGGGCTTAAATAAATGAATAAGGGCTGTATTTAGAATTTTATTTTAATTTAATGGAGATAAACTTTTTTTCAATTCAAGATGATTTTAAAAAATTATAGTTGAATTGGTTTAGAGATTTTATTTTATATTTATCAACATAAGCATTTTTCATTTCAAGATGATTTTAAAAAATTATTGTTTGATTGGTTTATTTTTTGGTTGATTTGGGATATAATTTTGTTTAGTTTATAATTTTTTTTATTTAAATACTTTTTTTAATGCATAAATAACTTTAGATAGTTGAAAATATTTTTAGTTGTATTTAGATTTGAATAAAATTAATTGAATATATATAAACAAGTGGGTTTCTTATGAAATTTGTAAAGTTTTTATTTTAATAATATTAATTTTTTTAATTAAATTTTATAAATAAATATTTTTTATTTTTCTATTTTAAATTGGATTAATAACTTCTTTATAATATATTAATTGTCTCTCCTTCTTAAATTAACTATCTATTTGTTTCATAGAATGACATCTTCCTCTATTATTTAATGATTATTGCTAAGCTAGTACCACCACTACTCTAATAGTATTGTATGTGTGTTTGCAAATTTGTTTATTAATATCTACATTCATAATAATTTAAGTTTATTATAGTAATGTGAAAATACAAATTACCTTGTGCTTTCAATTATTCTTCATTGCAAATTTCAATGTATTTGTTTTTTTTTCTTCTTTTAAATTTTCTAAATTATGGAAAATGAAGGCAAATTTGTGCATCTCTTTGCTTTCAGGCTTGTTTATTTCGGAATAGGACTTCCTCAATTTTAATTTAATTATATCCAAAGTTGTTATGTTATTTTTTCTCTTTTAATAAATTCATTAATTAAAAAAATGTCATATGAATGAGTACCATATAAAATGGGCGTTGTCTAAACATGTTATGTTTTGGGCATTTTGGCTAGAATCCAATGAACTCCATATATGGATTCAACACTCTCAAACACTCCCAGTGTGGAGAGTTTCAACTCTAACTTGGGATTCCAAGAAATTCCTACAGGATTTTAACCAAATTAGACTGAAAAATATTCCAACACGTAGAGTTATGGTTATTTTGGAATTAGGAATTAGTTCCTATTTTATAGGTGTTAGTTCAAACCACGGGGGCTTCACTGCGGGAGCAATACCATATCACGTGGGTTCATATTGAAGGATGTATAATGAAGAAAAAATGACCTAATATACTGGGCGATATATAGGTGTTGCACATCAATTTGTCACCGTCCCTGTACTCCCCGTTCCTTGATCTTGGAGGACCCATACAGTGACCCATGTGTACTTTCCAAGAATGGAATGCATACCCCGGAACCACACTTTGTCTGCCAATTCATCTCCCTTTACAACTTTTCTGGAAGATCTCTATATAAACCTAGATTTCAAGGTCGATGTTTTGTCTTAGTGTCTGACCCGCATTGATAGCAAAGATTTGCACTGAGACCCACATCGATCGGCGCCCTGTCTTAATGTCAGACCCGCACCGATCCTATTTTGGAAAGTTTTTAAAAATAGAAATGAATTTTCCACAACTAGAAGCTTCGCGAGGCGACGAGCTGGAAGTTTGTTTTGAGGATATGGCCGAGGAATCCCCCTTTGGGCTTCTTGTTCCCAAGAAATAGGAACTACTCCAAAGGATAAGCTATTTTCCCATTATTTGAGGGCCCATTCCTCCTCCTCTATTGTTATATAGGGAGACCTCTTTCACCTATGCTACCTTAGTTAGAGAGTTAGAGTTAGCTAGAGAGGAGAAGCATATATAGTTTTAGGAGAATAGTGCAGAGTGTGATTGTTTTTGTGTGTTAAGAACATAGTGAGATCTTAGACCTTTGTGTATGAGGGTGTCGCAAACGTGCTTGGATACAGACCTACCGAAGGAGAGCCTCAACATCAAGGCTTGGTTGTAAACTCCCCTTGTCTTTATCATAATAAAATGCAACTGATGTTTATCTTCCACTCTTGTTATTTTCATAATGAGATTTCTAGCATTCCTTGATCAGTTAGATAGGTTGTAATTGTTTTATGTTTATTGTGATTTTACGCTTGTCGTGGTTTCTTGACTGTCTATATAGGTAATCGAACGTTGGCGACAACGTTTATCGAGCTTGAGAAGAACAACAGATCAAGAAGCTTCGACAGAAGATGACAACATAGCATCAGAAGAAGGTAGGCCATGTTCCTTGCTTTGAATTTCATTTACAATCTAGGAAGGTAGATGTTAGTATGTTCATGTAGTTGCTAGACCCACTCCAGGGCTAGAGGGATTGCCTCTGTCCGCAAAGGGGATTAAATTTTTGGCGAGGTAAATTCCCTCTGCAAACAGAGGTGATCCCTCTAGCCCTGGAGTGGGTCTAGCAACAAGGGAACAAGTTGGACTTTTAGACTCCTAGCTTATGAATGAAAATGAATTGGGATATATGGCTTACCTTGATCCAACACTTTTGATGCCGTTTGTAGCATCGATCCGTTGATCTTTGTCCCCACACTTCGCAGTATTTCACTGGAAATATCTGT